>CM060950.1:223538415-223555915 GCA_030765055.1 Mantis religiosa
CCATCCCTCCATCCATCCATCCCTCCATCCTTCCATCCATCCCTCCAACCACACATCTATCTATCCATCCATCCATCCATCCAACCATCCATCCTCCAATCCATCCATCCGTCCATCAATCCTTCCGTCCATCCGTCCATCCATTCGTCCATCCCTCCGTCCATCCTTCCGTCCCACCCTTACTCCCTCCCTCCCAAGCTCCCGAAATCCATCCCTCCCTCAATTCTTCCCTCCCTCCCTCCCTCCCTCCCTCCCTCCCTCCATGCATTCCTCCATTCCTCCCTCTATCCATCCATCCATCTATCTATCCCTCCATCCATCCATCCTTCCATTCATCCGTCCATCAATCCGCCCCTCCATCCGTCTATCCATTCTTCCATCCATCCATCCATCCATCCATCAATCCATCCATCCTTCTGTCCATCCCTCCGTCCTACCCTCCGTCCCTCCCTCCCTAACTCCCTCCGTCCCTCCATCCCTCCCTCCAACCATTCATCCACCCATCCATCCATCCGTACATCCATCCGTCCATCCATCTGTCCATCCCTCTGACCATCCCTCCGTCCATCCCTTCGTCCCTCCCTCCCTCCCACCATCCCTCTCTCCATCCCTCCCTCCATCCACCCATCCCCCCAACCATCCAACCATCCATCCATCCGTCCATCCGTCCATCCATCCATCCGTCCATCCGTCCATCGTCCATCCGACCAATCGTCCATCCGTCCATCCGTCCAATCGTCCATCCGTCCATCCGTGCATCCGTCCATCGGTGCATCCGTCCATACGTCCATCCCTCCATCCGTCCATCCATTCATCCATCCTTCCATCCGTCCATCCATCCGTCCGTCCATCCATCCATCCATCCATCCATCCATCCAGTAATCCATCCATCAATTCGGCCATCCGACTATCCATCCATCCATCCATTAATCCAACCATCCAACCATTTCTCCATCCATACCTACATCAATCCCTCCCGCCCTCCGTACATCCCTCCCTCACTCCCTTCCTCCCTCCCTACCTCCCTCCTACATCCCTCCCTCCCTCCCTCCAGCCGTCCCTCCCTCCCTCCATCACTCCCTCTATCAATTCCTCAATCCATCCCTCCGTCCATCCCTCCGTCCATCCCTCCGTCCCTCCCCCCTCCCTCCGTCCATCCCTCCCTCCCTCCCACCCTCCATCCCTCCCTCCATCATTCCATCCCTCCATCCATCCATCCGCACAGCCATCCGTCCATCCCTCCGTCCATCCAAAAGTCCATCCATCCATCCATCCATCCATTCGTCCATCCGTCCATCCGTCCATCCGTTCATCCATCCATCCATTCATCCATTCATCCATTCATCCATTCATCCATCCGTCCATCCGTCCATTCGTCAATCCCTCCATCCGTCCATCCGTCCATCCGTCAATCCGTCCATCCGTCAATCCGTCCATCCGTCCATCCGTCCATCCGTCCATCCATCCATCAAGCCATCCATCCGTCCATCCCTACGTCCATCCCTCCGTCCCTCCCTTCCTTCCTCCCTCCCTTCCCCCCTCCCTCCATCCCGCCCTCCATTCCTCCCTCTAATCATCCCTCCATTCATCCAACCATCCACCACCTATCTACTCATCTACCCATTCATCCATCCACCCATCCATCCATCCCTCCATCCATTCGTCCATCCGTCCATACGTCCATCCATCTGTCGATCCATCCGTCCATCCGTTCATCCATCCGTCCATCCCTCCGTCCATCCCTCCGTCCCTCCCTTCCTTCCTCCCTCCCTCCATCCATCCTACCAACCCTCCATCCAACCCTCCCTCCAGCCCTCCATCCATCCCTCCCTCCATCCCTCCTTCCATCCCTCCCTCCATCCATCCCTCCATCCATTCATCCATCCACCCATCTATCCATCCTTCCATCCATCCCTCCATCCACCCATCCATCCACCCATCCACTCATCCATCAACCCATCCAACCATCTATCCACACATCTATCCACCCATCCCTCTATCCATCCACCAACCCTTCCATCCATTCACCCATCCCTCCATCCAATCACCCATCCCTCAATCCAATCACCCATCCATCCTTCCACCCATCCATCCTTCCATCCATCCACCCATTCATCCACCCATCCACCCATCCATCCACCCATCCATCCACCCATCCCTCTATACATCCACCCATCCCTCCTTCCATTCACCCATTCCTCCATCTATCCACCCATCCCTCCATCCACCAACCCATCCATCCTTCCACCCATCTATCCTTCCATCCATCCACCCATCCATCCATCCATCCGACCATCCATCCGTCCATCCATCCATCCAACGATCCATTCATTCTTCCTTACATCCATTCATCCATCCATCCCTCTACCCATCCATCTATCCATCCATTATTTAATCCATCCATACATCCACCCATCCTGCCATCCACCCATCCACCCATCTACCCATCCATTCATCAATCCATCCCTCCATTCATCCATCCATCCATCCGTCCTTCCATCCGTCCATCCATCCGTCCATCCCACCGTCCATCCCTCCATCCATCCCTCCGTCCCTCCGTCCCTCCCTCCCTCCATCCCTACCTCCATCCATTCAACCCACCATCCACCCATCCCTCCCTCCATCCATCCCTCCATCCATCCATCCATCCACAACCTATCTACCCATCTACCCATCCATCCATCTACCCTTCCACCCATCCACCCATCCACCCATCTACCCATCCATCCATCCACCCACCCATCCATCCATCCATTCATCCAACCCTCCATCCAACCATCCATCCAATCTTCCATTTCTCCAGCCATCCCTCCCTCCGTCCCTCCCTCCGTCCCTCCCTCCATCCCTCCCTCCATCCATTCCTCCATGCATCCATCCCTCCCTCCCTCCATCCCTCCCTCCATCCATCCATCCATCCCTCCATTCATCCATCCATCCGTGCATCCATCCGTCCCTTCATCCGTCCATACATTCGTCCATCCATCCGTACATCCCTCCGTCCATCCCTCCGTCCCTACCTCCCCCCCTTCTTCCATCCCTCCCTCCCTCCATCCATTCATCCCTCCAACCATCCATCCATCAATCCTACCATCCAACCATACATCCATCCATCTATCCATCTGTCCATCCGTCCATCCGTCCATCCGTGCATCCGTCCGTCCATCCGTCCATCCGTCCATCCGTCCATCCGTCCATCCATCCGTCCATCCCTCCGTCCATCCCTCCGTCCCGATATTCCTCCCTCCCTCCCTCCCTCGCTCCCTACATCCATCCCTCCCTCCATCCATCCCTCCCTCCCTCCATCCCTCCTTCCATCCCTCCCTCCATCCATCCCTCTATCCACCCATCCATCCATCCATCCATTCGTACATCCAACCGTCCATCCATTCGTCCATCCATTTGTTCCTCCATCCGTCAATCCATCCGTCCATCCCTCTGGCCATAACTCCGTCCGTCCCTCCGTCCCGCCCTCCCTCCGTCCCTCCATCCCTCTCTCCATCCATTCATCCATCCAACCATCCATCCGTACATCCATCCGTCCAACAATCCGTCCATCCATACCACTATCCATCTGTCCATTCCTCCGTCCATCCCTCTGTCCATCCCTTCGTCCCTCCCTCCCTCCATCCCTCTCTCCATCCCTCTCTCCATCCCTCCCTACATCCATCCATCCCTCCATCTATCCATCCATCCAACCATCCAACCATCCATCCATCCATCCATCCGTCTATCCGTCCATCCGTCCATCGTCCATCCGACCAATCGTCCATCCGTCCATCCGTCCATCAGACCATCCGTCCATCCGTCCATCCGTCCATCCGTCCATCCGTCCAACCGTCCATCCGTCCATCCGTGCATCCGTCCATCAGTGCATACGTCCATACGTCCATCCCCCCATCCGTCCATCCATCCATCCATCCATCCCTCCATCCGTCAATCCATCAATCCGTCCATCCGTCCATCCATCCATCCACCCATCCATCCATCCAGTAATCCATCTCTCCATCCAACCATTTCTCCATCGATCCCTACATTCCCCTCCCTGTGTACATCCCTCCGTCCCAACCTTCCACCCTCCCTAACCCCCTCCCTCCAACCGACCTTCCCTCCCTCCATCGCTCCCTCCATCAATTCCTCCATCCCTCCCTCCCTCCATCCCTTCCTCAATCCCTCCCTCCATCCATCCCTCCATCCATCCATCCATCCCTCCATTCATCCATCCATTTATCCTTCTTCTCCATCCATCCATTCATCCACCCACCAAACCATCCAACCGCATATCCATCCGTCCATCCATCAGTCCATCCATCCGTCCATCCCTCCGTCCATCCCTCCGTCCATCCCTCCGTCCCTCCCCCCTTATTCCGTCCCTCCCTCCATCCCTCCCTCCATCCCTGCCTCCATCCCTCCCTCCCTCCATCCATCCCTCCATCCATCCATTCATCCGCACATCCATCCATTTATCCTTCTTCTCCATCCATCCATTCATCCAGCCAACTAACCATCCATCCATCCATCCATCCATCCATCCATCCGCACATCCATTAATCAATCCATCCATCCATCCATACATCCACCCATCCACCCATCCATCCATCCCTCCATCCATCCATCCATCCATCCCTCCATCCATCCATCCATCTACCCATCCATCCACCCAACTATCCATCCATCAACACATCCATCCATCCTCCCATTAATCCATTCACCCATCCATTCATCCATCGATCCATCCATCCAACCATCCATCCATTCATCCATCCATCCACAAATTCAGCCATTCACCCATCCACCCATCCACCCATTCACCCTTCAACCCATCCATCCATCCATCAATCCCTCAATCCATCCATCCGACCATCCAACCACCTCTCCATCCATCCATCCCTCCAACCTTCAACTCATCCATCCATCCGTCCATCCATCCATCCGTCCATCCATCCATTCATCCATCCATCCGTCCGTCCGTCCGTCCATCCGTCCATCCATCCATCCATCCAGACATCCATCCGTCCATCCATCCCTCCGTCCCCCCTTCCATCCTCTCTCACTCCATCCCGCCCTCCATCCATCCCTTTATCCATCCCTCCATCCATCCATCCATCCAACACCTATCTACCCATCTACCTATCCACCCATCTACCCATCCACCCTTTAAACAATTCCGCCAATCCACCCATCCACCCATCCACCCATCCATCCATCCCCCCATCCATCCATCCCTCCATCCGTCCATCCATCTATCCCTCCATCCATCCATCCATCCCTCCATCCATCCACCCATCCATCCACCCATCCCTCCATCCGTTCCCCTATCCCTCCATCCATCCATCCATCCATCCATCCATCCACCCATCCCTCCATTCATCCATCCGTCCATCCATCCGTCCATCCATCCGTCCTTCCCTCCGTCCATCCCTCCGTCCATCCCACCGTCCCTCCCACCCTCCCTCCCTCCCTTCTTCCCTTCCTGCATCCCTCATTCCCTCCATCCTTCCATCCGTCCATCCGTCTATCCGTCCATCCATCCATCCGTCCATCCGTGCATCCGTCCATTCGTCCATCCGTCTATCCGTCCATCCGTCCATCTGTCCATCTACTCCATCCGTCCATCCTTCCGTCCATCCATGCGTCCATCCCTCCGTCCATCCCACCTTCCCTCCCTCCCCCTCTTCTTCCATCCCTCCCTCCATCCATTCATCCCTCCATCCATCCATCCATCAATCCAACAATCCAACCATCCGTCCCCCATCCATCCATCCCTCCATCCTTCCATCCATCCCTCCATCCATACATCTATCCATCCATCCATTCATTAATCAATCCATCCATACATCCATCCATCCATCCACCCATCCACCCATCCATCCATTCATCCATCTCTCCATCCATCCATCCATCCATCCACCCATCCATCCCTCCATCCACCCATCCACCCATCCAACCACCCACCCATCTATCCATCAACCCATCCATCCATCCTCCCATCCATACATCCATCCATCCATCCAACCATCCATCCATTCATCCATCCATCCACAAATTCACCCATCCACCCATCCACCCATCCATCCATCCAACCACCCATCCATCCATCCAGCCGTCCATCCATCCATCCATCCGCCCGTCCATCCATCCATCCATCCATCCCAGCATCCATCCATCCCTCCATCCAACCATCCATCCACCCCTTCATCCATCCACCCATCCCTCCATCAATCCACCCATACCTACATCCATCCACCCATCCATCCACCCATCCATCGATCCATCCACCCATCCATCCATCCACCCATCCATCCGTCCATCCCTCCATCCATTCTTCGATCCATCCATTCATCCCTCCACCCATCCATCCATCCATCCACCCATCCACCCATCCATCCATCCATCCATCCATCCATCCTTCCAATCCATCCACGCATTAATCAATCCATCCGTACATCCATCCATCCATACATCCACCCATCAACCCATCCATCCATTCATCCATCTCTCTTCACATACATCCATCCATCCATCCATCCTTCCATCCGCTCATCCATCCCTCCATCCATCCATCCATCCATCCATCCATCCATGCACCCACCCATCCATCCATCAACCCATCCATCCATCCTCCCATCCATCCATCCATCCATCCAACAAACCATCCATCCATTCATCCATCCATCCACAAATTCACCCATCCACCCATCCACCCATTTACCCATTCACCCATCCACCCATCCATCCATCCATCCCTCCATCCATCCATCCGTCCATGCATCCATCCGTCCATCCATTGATCCATCCATCCATCCATCCATCCAATAATCCATCCATCCATCCATCCATGCATCCATCCAACCATTTGTCCATTTATCCCGACATATCTCCCTCCTTCCATCCCTCCCACCATTCCTCCATCCCTCCATCCATCCCTTCATCTATCCCTCCCTCCATCCGTCCCTCCATCCCTCCCTCCACCTCTCCCTCCAACTCTCCCTCCATCCACCCCTCCAACCATCCCTCCATCCATCCATCCCTCCATTCTTCCATCCATCCCTCCATCCATTCATCTATCTATCCATCCATCCATCCATCCACCCATCCATCCACCAATCCATCCATCCATCTATCTATCCCTCCATCCATCCATCCATCCTTCCATTCATCCGTCCATCCATCCTTCCATCCATCCATCCATCCATCCTTCTGTCCAACCCTCCGTCCGTCCCTCCGTCCCTCCCTCCCTAACTCCCTCCACCCATCCATCCATCCGTACATCCATCCGTCCATCCATCCGTCCATCCATTCGTCTATCCAACTGTCCATCCCTCTGACCATCCCTCAGTCCATCCCTTCGTCCCTCCCTCCCTCCCACCATCCCTCTCTCCATCTCTCCCTCCATCCACCCATCCCTCCAACCATCCAACCATCCATCCATCCGTCCATCCATCCATCCATCCATCCGTCCATCCGTCCATCGTCCATCCGACCAATCGTCCATCCGTCCATCCGTCCATCGTCCATCGGTGCACCCGTCCATACTTCCATCCCTCCATCCGTCCATCCATTCATCCATCCTTCCATCCGTCCATCCATCCATCCGTCCATACATCCATCCATCCATCCATCCATCCATCCAGTAATCCATCCATCCATTCGGCAATCCGACTATCCATCCATCCATCCATTAATCCATCCATCCAACCATTTCTCCATCCATACCTACATCAATCCCTCCCGCCCTCCGTACATCCCGCCGTCCCTCCCTTCTTCCCTCCCTACCTCCCTCCCTACATCCATCCCTCCCTCCAGCCGTCCCTCCCTCCCTCCATCACTCCCTCTATCAATTCCTCAATCCATCCCTCCGTCCATCCTTCCGTCCCTCCCCCCTCCCTCCGTCCATCCCTCCCTCCGTCCATCCCTCCCTCCATCCCTCCCTCCATCATTCCATCCCTCCATTTAGCCATCCGTCCTTCCGTCCATCCGTCCATCCGTTCATCCATCCATTCATTCATCCATCCATTCATCCATCCGTCCATCCGTCAATCCGTCCATCCGTCCATGCGTCCACCCGTTTCCGCTCCTCCATTCCTCCCTCCATCCATCCCTCCATCCACCCATCCATCCACCCATCCACCCATCCATCAACCCATCCACCCATCCCTCTATCCATCCATCCAACCATTTCTCCATCCATCCCTGCATCCCTCCCTCCCTCTCTCCGTAGATCCCTCCGTCCCTCCCTTTCTCCCTCCCTACCTCCCTCCCTACATCCATCCCTCCCTCCCTCCAGGCGTCCCTCCCTCCGTCCATCACTCCCTTCATCATTCCCTCCATCCCTCCGTCCATCCCTCCGTCCATCCCTCCGTCCCTCTCCCCTCCCTCCATCCCTCCATCCCTCTCTCCATCCCACCCTCCATGCCTACCTCCATCCATCCATCCCTCCATCCATCCATCCGCACATCCATCCGTCCATCCCTCCGTCCATCCATACGTCCATCCAGCCATCCATCCATCCATCCATCCATCCATCCCTCCCTCCGTCCTTCCCTCCATCCCTCCCTCCATCCATCCCTCTTTCCATCCATCCATCCACCTATCTACCCATCTACAAATCCACCCATCTACCCTTCCACCCATCCACCTATCCACCCATCAACCCATCCACCCATCCACGCATCCACCCATCCACCCATCCACCCAACCATTCATCCAACCTTCCATCCATCCATCCATCCGTCAGTCCATCCATCCATCCATACATTCATCCATCCATTCCTCCATCCATCCCTCCATCCATCCCACCCTCCCTCCCTCCATCCATCCCTCCCTCCATCCCTCCCACCATTCCTCCTTCCATCCCTCCCTCCTACCATCCCTCAATCCATCCATCCATCCAACCCTCGATTCATCCATCCATCCATCCATCCCTCCATCCATCCCTCCATCCCTCCCCGCATCCATCTTTCCCTCAATCCATATCTCCTTCCATCCATCCCTCCATCTAGCCCTCCATCCATTTCTCCCTCCATCCCTCCCTCCATCCCTCCCTCCATCCATCTCTCCGTCCATCCCGCCATCCATCCATCCATCCCTCCATCCATCCATCCATCCGTCCGTCCGTCCATCCATCCATCCGTCCTTCCATCCATCAGTCCATCCGTCAATCCATCCGTCCATCCATCCGTCCATCCATCCGTCCATCCATCCGTCCATCCCTCCGTCCACCCCTCCGTTGCTCCATCCCTCCCTCCCTCCATCCCTCCCTCGTTCCCTCCCGTCATCCCTCCGTCCAACCATCCATACATCCCTCCATTCATCCAGCCATCCATCCATCCTCCCAACCACCCATCCATCCCTCGATCGGTCCATCCATCCATCCCTCCACCCATCCATCCCTCCATTCATCCATCCATCCCTCCATCCATTCACATATCCCTCCATCCTTCCACCCATCCATTCATCCATCCGTCCATCCATCCGTCCAACCCTCTGCTCCTCCCTCCCTCCCTTCATCCATTCCTGCATCCCTCACTCCATCCCTCCCTCCATCTATCCCTCCATCCATCCATCCGTCCATCCGTCCATCCGTCCATCCATCTAACCGTCTATCCGTCCATCCGGCCATCCCTCCATCCGTGCATCCGTCCATCCGTCCATCCGTCCATCCGTCCATCCGTCCGTCCATCCGTCCATCCCTCCGTCCATCCCTCCGTCCCGACCTTCCTCCCTCCCTCCCTCGCTCCCTACACCCATCCCTCCCTCCATCCATCCCTCCCTCCCTCCCTCCCTCCATCCCTCCTTCCATCCCTCCCTCCATCCATCCCTCTATCCACCCATCCATCCATCCATCCATTCGTACATCCAACCGTCCATCCATTCGTCCATCCATTTGTTCCTCCATCCGTCCATCCATCCGTCCATCCCTCTGGCCATAACTCCGTCCGTCCCTCCGTCCCGCCCTCCCTCCCTCCGTCCCTCCATCCCTCTCTCCATCCATTCATCCATCCAACCATCCATCCGTACATCCATCCGTCCAACAATCCGTCCATCCATACCACTATCCATCTGTCCATTCCTCCGTCCATCCCTCTGTCCATCCCTTCGTCCCTCCCTCCCTCCATCCCTCTCTCCATCCCTCTCTCCATCCCTCCCTACATCCATCCATCCCTCCATCTATCCATCCATCCAACCATCCAACCATCCATCCATCCATCCATCCATCCATCCATCCATCCGTCTATCCGTCCATCCGTCCATCGTCCATCCGACCAATCGTCCATCCGTCCATCCGTCCATCAGACCATCCGTCCATCCGTCCATCCGTCCATCCGTCCATCCGTCCATCCGTCCAACCGTCCATCCGTCCATCCGTGCATCCGTCCATCAGTGCATACGTCCATACGTCCATCCCCCCATCCGTCCATCCATCCATCCATCCCTCCATCCGTCAATCCATCAATCCGTCCATCCGTCCATCCATCCATCCATCCATCCAGTAGTCCATCTCTCCATCCAACCATTTCTCCATCGATCCCTACATTCCCCTCCCTGTGTACATCCCTCCGTCCCAACCTTCCACCCTCCCTAACCCCCTCCCTCCAACCGACCTTCCCTCCCTCCATCGCTCCCTCCATCAATTCCTCCATCCCTCCCTCCCTCCATCCCTTCCTCAATCCCTCCCTCCATCCATCCCTCCATCCATCCATCCATCCCTCCATTCATCCATCCATTTATCCTTCTTCTCCATCCATCCATTCATCCACCCACCAAACCATCCATCCGCATATCCATCCGTCCATCCATCAGTCCATCCATCCGTCCATCCCTCCGTCCATCCCTCCGTTCATCCCTCCGTCCCTCCCCCCTTATTCCCTCCCTCCCTCCATCCTTCCCTCCATCCCTGCCTCCATCCCTCCCTCCCTCCATCCATCCCTCCATCCATCCATTCATCCGCACATCCATCCATTTATCCTTCTCCATCCATCCATTCACCCAACCAACCAACCATCCATCCATCCATCCGCACATCCATTAATCAATCCATCCATCCATCCATACATCCACCCATCCACCCATCCATCCATCCCTCCCTCCATCCATCCATCCATCCATCCATCCCTCCATCCATCCATCCATCTACCCATCCATCCACCCAACTATCCATCCATCAACACATCCATCCATCCTCCCATCCATCCATTCACCCATCCATCCATCCATCCATCCATCCAACCATCCATCCATTCATCCATCCATCCACAAATTCAGCCATCCACCCATCCACCCATCCACCCATTCACCCTTCAACCCATCCGTCCATCCATCCGTCCTTCCCTCCGTCCATCCCTCCGTCCATCCCACCGTCCCTCCCACCCTCCCTCCCTCCCTTCTACCCTTCCTGCATCCCTCATTCCCTCCATCCTTCCATCCGTCCATCCGTCTATCCGTCCATCCATCCATCCGTCCATCCGTGCATCCGTCCATTCGTCCACCCGTCTATCCGTCCATCCGTCCATCTGTCCATCTACTCCATCCGTCCATCCTTCCGTCCATCCATGCGTCCATCCCTCCGTCAATCCCACCTTCCCTCCATCCCCCTCTTCTTCCATCCCTCCCTCCATCCATTCATCCCTCCATCCATCCATCCATCAATCCAACAATCCAACCATCCATCCCCCATCCATCCATCCCTCCATCCTTCCATCCATCCCTCCATCCATACATCTATCCATCCATCCATCCATCCATTCATTAATCAATCCATCCATACATCCATCCATCCATCCATCCACCCATCCACCCATCCATCCATTCATCCATCTCTCCATCCATCCATCCATCCATCCACCCATCAATCCCTCCATCCACCCATCCACCCATCCAACCACCCACCCATCTATCCATCAACCCATCCATCCATCCTCCCATCCATACATCCATCCTTCCATCCAACCATCCATCCATTCATCCATCCATCCACATATTCACCCATCCACCCATCCACCCATCCATCCATCCATTCATCCATCCATCCCAGCACCCATCCATCCCTCCATCCAACCATCCATCCACCCCTTCATCCATCCACCCATCCCTCCATCAAGCCACCCATACCTACATCCATCCACCCATCCATCCACCCATCCATCGATCCATCCACCCATCCATCCATCCATCCATCCATCCAACCGTCCATCCATCCATCCATTCTTCGATCCATCCATTCATCCCTCCACCCATCCATACATCAATCCACCCATCCACCCATCCATCCATCCATCCGTCCATCCTTCCAATCCATCCATGCATTAATCAATCCATCCGTACATCCATCCATCCATACATCCACCCATCAACCCATCCATCCATTCATCCATCTCTCTTCACATACATCCATCCATCCATCCATCCATCCATCCATCCATCCATCCACTCATCCATCCCTCCATCCATCCATCTATCCATCCATGCACCCACCCATCCACCCATCAACCCACCCATCCATCCTCCCATCCATCCATCCATCCGTCCAACAAACCATCCATCCATTCATCCATCCATCCACAAATTCACCCATCCACCCATCCATCCATCCATCCATCCATCCCTCCATCCATCCATCCGTCCATCCATCCATCCGTCCATCTATTGATCCATCCATCCATCCATCCAATAATCCATCCATCCATCCATGCATCCGTCCAACCATTTCTGCATCCATCCCGACATATCTCCCTCCTTCCATCCCTCCCACCATTCCTCCATCCCTCCATCCATCCCTTCATCTATCCCTCCCTCCATCCGTCCCTCCATCCCTCCGTCCATCTCTCCCTCCAACTCTCCCTCCATCCGCCCCTCCATCCATCCCTCCATCCATCCATCCCTCCATTCTTCCATCCATCCCTCCATCCATTCATCTATCTATCCATCCATCCATCCATCCACCCATCCATCCACCAATCCATCCATCCATCTATCTATCCCTCCATCCATCCATCCATCCTTCCATTCATCCGTCCATCCATCCGTCCCTCCATCCGTCCCTCCATCCGTCTATCCATCCTTCCATCCATCCATCCATCCTTCTGTCCAACCCTCCGTCCGTCCCTCCGTCCTTCCCTCCCTAACTCCCTCCCTCCCTCCCTCAATCCCTCCCTGCATTCATTCATCCACCCATCCATCCATCCGTACATCCATCCGTCCATCCATCCGTCCATCCATTCGTCTATCCAACTGTCCATCCCTCTGACCATCCCTCCGTCCATCCCTTCGTCCCTCCCTCCCTCCCACCATCCCTCTCTCAATCACTCCCTCCATCCACCCATCCCTCCAACCATCCAACCATCCATCCATCCGTCCATCCATCCATCCATCCATCCATCCATCCGTCCATCCGTCCATCGTCCATCCGACCAATCGTCCATCCGTCCATCCGTGCATTCGTCCATCCGTCCATCGTCCATCCGACCAATCGTCCATCCGTCCATCCGTCCATCTTCCATCGGTGCACCCGTCCATACTTCCATCCCTCCATCCGTCCATCCATTCATCTATCCTTCCATCCGTCCATCCATCCATCCGTCCATCCATCCATCCATCCATCCATCCATCCATCCATCCAGTAATCCATCCATCCATTCGGCCATCCGACTATCCATCCATCCATCCATTAATCCATCCATCCAACCATTTCTCCATCCATACCTACATCAATCCCTCCCGCCCTCCGTACATCCCGCCGTCCCTCCCTTCTTCCCTCCCTACCTCCCTCCCTACATCCATCCCTCCCTCCAGCCGTCCCTCCCTCCCTCCATCACTCCCTCTATCAATTCCTCAATCCATCCCTCCGGCATCCCTCCGTCCCTCCCTCCGTCCCTCCCCCTTCCCTCCGTCCATCCCTCCCTCCGTCCCACCCTCCATCCCTCCCTCCATCATTCCATCCCTCCATTTAGCCATCCGTCCTTCCGTCCATCCGTCCATCCGTTCATCCATCCATCCATTCATCCATCCATCCATTCATCCATCCGTCCATCCGTCAATCCGTCCATCCGTCCATGCGTCCACCCGTTTCCGCTCCTCCATTCCTCCCTCCATCCATCCCTCCATCCACCCATCCATCCACCCATCCACCCATCCATCAACCCATCCACCCATCCCTCTATCCATCCATCCAACCATTTCTCCATCCATCCCTGCATCCCTCCCTCCCTCCCTCGCTCCGTACATCCCTCCGTCCCTCCCTTTCTCCCTCCCTACCTCCCTCCCTACATGGATCCCTCCCTCCCTCCAGGCGTCCCTCCCTCCCTCCATCACTCCCTCCATCAATTCCTCCATCCCTCCGTCCATCCCTCCGTCCATCCCTCCGTCCCTCCCCCCTCCCTCCATCCCTCCATCCCTCTCTCCAACCCACCCTCCATGCCTACCTCCATCCATCCATCCCTCCATCCATCCATCCGCACATCCATCCGTCCATCCCTCCGTCCATCCATACGTCCATCCAGTCATCCATCCATCCATCCATCCGTCCTTCCGTCCATTCCTCCATCCATCCATTCATCCTTCCATCCATCTAACAGCCCATGCATCCGTTCATTCATCCGTCAATCCATCCGCCCATCCCCCGTTTATCCCTACGTCCCTCCCTCCGTCCTTCCCTCCCTCCCTAACTCCATCCATCCCTCTATCCATCCATCCATCCATCCACCTATCTAACCATCTAAAAATCCACCCATCTACGCTTCCACCCATCCACCTATCCACCCATCAACCCATCCACCCATCCACGCATCCACCCATCCACCCATCCACCCAACCATTCATCCAACCTTCCATCCATCCATCCATCCATCCGTCCGTCCATCCATCCATCCATACATTCATCCATCCATCCCTCCATCCATCCCTCCATCCATCCCACCCTCCCTCCCACCATCCATCCCTCCCTCCATCCCTCCCACCATCCCTCTTTCCATCCCTCCCACCTACCATCCCTCCATCCATCCATCCATCCAACCCTCGATTCATCCATCCATCCATCAATCCCTCCATCCATCCCTCCATCCCTCCCTGCATCCATCTCTCCCTCAATCCATATCTCCTTCCATCCATCCCTCCATCTAGCCCTCCATCCATTTCTCCCTCCATCCCTCCCTCCATCCCTCCCTCCATCCATCCCTCCGTCCATCCCGCCATCCATCCATCCATCCCTCCATCCATCCATCCATCCGTCCGTCCGTCCATCCATCCATCCGTCCTTCCATCCATCAGTCCATCCGTCAATCCATCCGTCCATCCATCCGTCCATCCATCCGTCCATCCCTCCGTCCACCCCTCCGTTGCTCCATCCCTCCCTCCCTCCATCCCTCCCTCGTTCCCACCCGTCATCCCTCCGTCCATCCATCCATCCATCCCTCCATTCATCCAGCCATCCATCCGTCCATTCGTCCATCTGTCCATCCGACCATCCGTTCATCCGTATATCCCTCCGTCCCTCCTACCTGCCTCCCTTCATCCCTCCATCCAACAATCCATCCATCCAACACCTAAATGCCCATCTACCCATCCAACCATCCACCCATTCATCCATCCATCCACCCATCCATTCATCCATTCATTCATCCATCCATCCATCCATCCGTCCATCCATCCGTCCCTTCATCCGTCCATCCATCCGTCCATCCATCCGTTCATTCCTCTGTCATCCCCTCGTCCATCCCAGCGTCCCTTCCTCCCCCCGTTCTTCCATCCCTCCCACCATCCATTCATTCCTCCATCTATCCATCCATCAATCCATCTATCCAACTGTCCATCCGTCCAATCGTCCATCCGTCCATCCGTCCATCCCTACATCCGTCCATCCTCCATCCGTCCATCCTCCATCCGTCCAACTTTCCATCCTTCCATCCGTGCATCAGTACATCCGTGCATCCGTCCATCCATTCATCCATCCATCCAGCCATCCCTCCATCCATTCACGCATCCCTCCATCCTACCACCCATCCCTCCATCCACCCACACATCCATCCATCCACCCATCCATCCATCCATCCACCACCTATCTACCCATCTACCCATTCACCCATTTACCCATCCACCCATCCAACCATCCAACCATCCACCTATCCATCCATCCATCCGTCCATCAATTTCTCCATCCATCCCTCCATTCATCCCTCCATCCATCCCTCTCTCCATCCATCCCCCCTCCCTCCAACCCACTTTCCATCCATCCCTCCATCCATCCCTCCATCCACTTCTTCCTCCATCCCTCCCTCATTCCCTCCATCCATCCTTCCATCCATCAATCCACCCATCCACCCTACCGTCCGTCCGTCCGGCGTCCATGCATCCATCCGTCTATCCATCCATCCGTCCATCCATCCATCAGTCCATCCGTCCATCCATCCGTCCATCCATCCGTCCATCCATCCGTCCATCCATCCGCCCAACCCTCCGTCCATCCCTCCGTCCCTCCCTCCGTCCCTCCCTCCATCCCTCCCTCCATCCCTCCCGTCTACCCTCCCTCCATCCAACCCTCCATCCATCCATCCATCCACCACCTATCTACCCATCTACCCATCCACCCATTTACCCATCCACCCATCCAACCATCCACCCATCCATCCGTCCGTCCATCCATTTCTCCATCCATCCCTCCATTCATCCCTCCCGCCCTCCCATCAACACTCCCTCCCGCCATCCATCCCTCCATCCATCCCTCCTTCCACCCCTCCCTCCATCCGTCCCTCCATCCCTCCCTTCATCCATCCCTCCATCAATCCCTCCACCCATTTATACATTCATCCCACCATCCATCCATACATCCATCCATCCGACCGTCCGTCCATGCATCCATCCATCCCACCGTCCGTCCATCCGTCCATCCATCCATCCGTTCCTCCATCCATCAATCACTCCCTCCATCCATCCAGCCATCCATCCGTCCATCCATCCATCCATCCGTCCAATCATCCGTTCATCCATCCGTCCATCCATCCGTCCATTCCTCCGTCCATCCCTCCGTCCCTCCCTCCCTCCATCCCTCCCTCCATCCCTTCCTCCTTCCATCCCTCCATCCATCCCTCCATCCATCACCTATCTACCCATCTACACATCCACCCATCCACCCAACAACCCATCCATCCATCCATCCATCCACCCATCCATCCATCAATCCATCCATCCGTCCATTCATTCATCCACACATCCATCCATCCATCCCTCCCTCCATCCCTGCCTCCATCCTTCCCTCCATCCATCCACCCATCCAACCACCACCTATCTACCCATCTACCCATCCACCCATCTAACCATCCACCCATCCAACCATCCACCCAACTACACATCCATCCACCCATCCATTCATCCATCCATCCATCCCTCCATCCATCCATCCATCCATCCATCCATCCATCCATCCATCCATCCATCCATTTCTCCATCCATCCCTCCATTCATTCCTCCCACCCTCCATTCACACCTCCCTCCCTCCATCCCTCCCTCCATC
>CM060950.1:223560915-223563415 GCA_030765055.1 Mantis religiosa
CATCCATCAACCCATCCATCCATCCATCCACCCATCCATCCATCATCCATCCATCCATCCACCCATACATCCATCCATCCATCCATCCATGCATCCGTCCGTCCGTCCATCCATCCTTCCAATCCATCCACCCATCCATCCATCCATCCATCCATTCATCCATCCATCCATCCACCCATCCATCCATCATCCATCCATCCATCCATTCCTCCCTCCCTCCATCCCTCCCTACATCCATACCTCCATCCATCCATTCACCCATCCACCACCTATCTACCCATCTACCCATCCATCCATCTACCCATCCACCCCATCCACCCATCCACCCATCTACCCATCCATCCACCCATCCATCCATCCATTCATCCATCCCTCCATCCATCCATCCGTCCATCCATCCGTCCATCCATCCTTCCATCCCTCTGTACAACCCTCCGTCCATCTCTCCATCCACCCCTCCCTCCCTCAATCCATCCATTCATCCTCAATCCCTCCATTCATTCCTCCCACCCTCCATCCACACCTCCCTCCCTCCATCCCTCCCTCCATCCATCCCAACATTCATTCCTCCATCCATCCCTCCCTCCATCCCTCCCTCCATCCCTCCCTCCCTCCATCCCTACATCCATACATTCCTCCATCCATCCATCCATCAACCCATCCTTCCATCCATCCGTCCGTCCGTCCATCCATCCACTTGTCCTTCCATCCATCCATCCCTCCATCCATCCTTTCATCCATCCATCCAACAGTCCATCCATCCGTCCATTCATCCGTCAATCCATCCCTCCATCCCTCCGTCCCTCCCTCCCTTAATCCATTTCTCCCTACATCTATCCCTCCATCCATCCACGCATCCAGCCATCCACCCATCCACCCAACCATCCATCCAACCATCCATCCATCCATCCACCCGTTCGTCCATCCATCCATCCAACCATCCATCCATTCCTCCATCCATCCCTCCATCCATCCCAACCTCCCACCCTCCATCCATCCATCCCTCCCTCCCTCCCTCCATCCCTCCTTCCATCCATCCATCCCTCCATCCATCCCTCCATCCCTCCCTCCATTCCTCTCTCCAACCATCCCTCCATCCATCCCTCCATCCATCCACCCATCCATCCCTCCATTCATCCATCCATCCATCCCTCCATCCATCCCTCACTCACTCCCTGCATCCATCCATCCCTCCCTCCCTAACTCCCTCCCTCCATCCCTCCTTCCATCCATCCCTCCATCTAGCCCTACATCCATTTCTCACTCCATCCCTTCCTCCATCACTCCCTCCCTCCGTACATCCCTCCGTCCTTCCCTTCCTCCCTCCCTACCTCCCTCCCTACATCCATCCATCCCTCCAGCCGTCCCTCCCTCTCTCCATCCCTCCCCCCATCAATTCCTCCATACATCCCTCCATCCATCCCTCCTCCATCCATCCCTCCATTCATTCATCCGTCCCTCCATTCATCGATACATTTATCCTTCTACTCCATCCATCCATCCACACACCCATCCATCCATCCATCCATCCGCACATACATCCGTCCATCCATCCGTCCATCCATCCGTCCATCCCTCAGTCCATCCATCCGTCCATCCCTCCGTCCCTCCCCCCTCCCTCCCTCCCTCCATCCCTACCTCCATCCCACCCTCTATCCCTCCATCCATCCCTCCATCCATCCATCCACATATGCATCGGTCCATCCAGCCGCCCATTCATACGTCCATCCATCCATCCACCTGTCCATTCGTCCATCCGTCCATCCGTTCCTCCATCCATCCATTCATCCATCCATCCATTCATCCATCCGTCCATCCGTCCATCCCTCCACCCGTCCATCCTTCCATCCGTCAATCCGTTCATCCATCCATCCATTCATCCATCCATTCATCCATCCGTCCATCCGTCCATCCATCCATCCATCCATCCATCAGTCCATCCATCCGTCCATCCCTACGTCCATCCCGCCCTTGCTTCCTCCCTCCCTCCCTTCCTCCTTCCCGCCCTCCATTCCTCCCTCCATTCATCCCTCCCTCCACCCATCCCTCTCTCCCTCCATCCATCCCTCCAACCATTCCTCCATGCATCCGTCCATCCATCCCTCCCTCCATCCCTCCCTCCATCCCTCCCTCTAACCATCCATCCATACATCCATTCCTCCATCCACCCATCCTTCCAACCATCCACCTATCCATCCACCCATCCACCCATCTATCCACACATCTATCCACCCATCCCTCTATCCATCCATCCACTCCTCCCTCCATCCAATCACCCACCCCTCCATCCAATCACCCTTCCATCCTTCCACCCATCCATCCTTCCATCCATCCACCAATCCATCCATCCACCCATCCATCCATCCATCCACCCACCCATCCATCCATCCCTCCATCCATCCATCCCTCCTTCCATCCATCAATACACCCATCCATCCATGCATCCGTCCATCCATCCATCCAACGATCCATCCATACTTCCTTCCATCCATCCATCCAC
>CM060950.1:223578415-223580915 GCA_030765055.1 Mantis religiosa
CCATCCTTCCACCCATCCATCCTTCCATCCATCCACCCATCCATCCACCCATCCAACCACCCATCCATCCATCCATCCATCCACCCACCCATTCATCCCTCCATCCATCCATCCATCCATCCATCCATCCATCCATCCATCCATCCCTCCTTCCATCCATCCATCCATCCATCCATCCATCCACCCATCCATCCATCCGTCCATCCATCCATCCATCCAACGATTCATCCATACTTCCTTCCATCCTTCCATCCTCCAATCCATCCATCTACCAATCCATCCATCCACCCATCCATCCATCCATTCGCCAATCCATCCCTCCATCC
Source organism: Mantis religiosa (assembly GCA_030765055.1). Classification (NCBI taxonomy): domain Eukaryota; kingdom Metazoa; phylum Arthropoda; class Insecta; order Mantodea; family Mantidae; genus Mantis; species Mantis religiosa. The sequence continues at coordinate 223,578,742 of CM060950.1, forward strand.
ACACATCCATTCACCCATCCACCCATCCATCCACACATCCAACCATCCATCCACCCATCCATCCACCCATCCCTCTATCCATCCACCCATCCCTCCTTCCATTCACCCATCCCTCCATCTATACACCCATCCGTCCAACCACCAAACCATCCATCCTTCCACCCATCTATCCTTCCATCCATCCACCCATCCATCCATCCATCCATCCACCCATCCATCCATCATCCATCCATTCATCCATCCACCCACAAAACCATCCAACCATCCATCCGTCCGTCCATCCATCCATCCCTCCATCCATCCATCCCTCCATCCATCCATCCATCCATCCATCCAAACACCCATCCATCCGTCCATCCATCCAACGATCCATTCATCCTTCCTTCCATCCATTCATCCATCCCTCCACCCATCCATCCGTCTATCCATCCATCCATCCACCCATCCAGCCATCCACCCATCCACCCATCTACCCATCCATTCATCGATCCATCCATCCATCCATCCATTCATCCATCCATCCATCCATCCATCCATCCATCCGTCCGTCCATCCATCCATCCATCTACCCATCCATCCACCCATCCCTCTATCCATCCACCCATCCCTCCTTCCATTCACCCATCCCTCCATCTATCCACCCATCCCTCCAACCACCAACCCATCCATCCTTCCACCCATCTATCCTTCCATCAATCCACCCATCCATCCATCCATCCACCCATCCATCCATCATCCATCCATTCATCCATCCACCCACAAAACCATCCATCCATCCATCCATCCATCCGTCCGCCCATCCATCCATCCCTCCATCCATCCATCCATCCCTCCATCGATCCATCCATCCATCCACCCATCCTTCCATCCGTCCATCCATCCATCCAAAGATCCATTCACCTTCCTCCCATCCATTCATCCATCCATCCCTCCACCCATCCATCCATCCATCCATCCATCCATCTATCCTTCCATCCATCCACCCATCCAGCCATCCACCCATCCACCAATCTACACATCCATTCATCCATCTATCCATCCATCCATTCAACCATCCATCCGACCATCCATCCGTCCATCCATCCGTCCATCCCTCCGTCCCTCCCTCCGTTTCTCCCTCCCTCCACCCTCCATCACTCCAACCCACCATTCATCCATCCATCCAACCCCCCATCCATCCATCCATCCTTCCTTCCATCCAACCATTCATCCATCTACCCATTAACCCAACCACCCATCTACCCATCCATTCATCCACCCATCCATCCCTCCATCCATTCATCCATCCCTCCATCCATCCACCCATCCATCCATCCATTCATTTCTCCATCCATTCCTCCATCCATTCCTCCATCCCTCCATCCACCCCTCCCTCCCTCCATCCCACCATTCATCCCTCCAGCCATCCCTCCCTCTATCCCTCCCTCCCTCCATCCCTCCATCCATCCATCCATTCCTCCATCCATCCATCCATCAAACCATCATCCCATCCATCCATCCATCCATCCATCCATTCATCCATCCATCCGTCCGTCCGTCTGTCCATCCATCCCTCCATCCATCCATTCATCCATCCGTCCTTCTAACAGTCCATCCATCCGTCCATTCATCCGTCAATCCATCCGCCCAGCCCCCGTTTATCCCTTCGTCCCTCCCTCCGTCCTTTCCTCCCTCCCTCCCTCCATCCATCCCTCCGTCCATCCATCAATCCATCCACCTATCTTCCCATCTACAAATCCACCCATCTACCCATCCACCCATACACCTATCCACCCATCCACCCTTGCACACATCTGCGCATCCACCCATCCACACAACCATCCATCCAACCATCCATCCATCCATCCATACATCCATCCATCCATCCATTCCTCCATCTATCCCTCCATCCATCCCTCCCTCCATCCCTCCCTCCATCCCTCCTTCCATCCCTCCCTCCATCCATCCCTCCATCCATCCATCCATCCATCCATCCAACCCTCCATTCATCCATCCATCCATCCCTCCATCCATCCCTCTCTCCCTCCCTGCATCCATCTCTCCCTCAATCCATATCGCCTGCATCCATCCCTCCATCTAGCCCTCCATCCATTTCTCCCTCCATCCCTCCCTCCATCCCTCCCTCCATCCATTCCTCCATCCATCCCTACATCCATCCATCCATCCATCCATCC
>CM060950.1:223590915-223598415 GCA_030765055.1 Mantis religiosa
CTCTCTCCATCCATCCCTCCATCCATCCCTCCATCCATTTATCCATTAATCCCTCCATCTATCCATCCATCCATCCATCCGTCCGTCCGTCCATCCATCCATCCGTCCATCCATCCATCCGTACCTCCATCCATCCATCCCTCCATCCATCCAGCCATCCATCCGTCCATCCATCCATCCGTCCATCCATCCTTTCTTCCATCCGTCCATCCATCCGTCCATCCCTCCGTCCATCCCTCCGTCCCTCCCTCCCTCCATCCCTTTCTCCATCCCTTCCTGCTTCCATCCCTCCATCCATCCATCAATCCACCTCCTATCTACCCATCCCCCCAGTGGCCTACTTTGGTAGGTACGGGTTTGGCGAACCCGGGGTCCCGAGCCAACAGTCTCCCTCGTGTGGGCTCCTCTTCGTGGCTGAGGGATACGGTCATCAGGCCCACCCACGTGTAGGCCGTGCGTGGAGACCCGTGTCGGTGGAAAGGTTAGCCCTGGTGGTTGAGGGATGCGTATCTGAGCTCGTAACAGTGATTTTCTGAAATCGGGTAGGGTACGCATTACTAATACACTACTTTGGCTTCTGCTTCGCCTAAACGGGAGGTTAGGGACTAACCCACCCCTAATCAATCGGCCAGGACTAGGTATTGTACCGACCTCCAGGCTGAGTGGGACGGCGAGCTCGCTATATCCCCTGTGAAGCCCTGTCATCCCAGTGGGATGACCCCTTGTTGGGCTCCGTGGTGGGTGGGGAGTACTGGGGGATGAATTTTTTCGCCAACCTTCATGTCAAACTTAAACACAAAAAACAATCCAAAAACTTGCAGCAATGGAAAAGAAGTAGCCGAGTCTTGTGGTCCTCGCTACTTGGTAATCAGTCGCACTGAAGAAGGCCAAAAGTTTACTACCGTTAACCCCTTTACCATCCAGAGGGGATTAGACAAAATTGCAGGTCCGGTCAAATCTTGTATACGATCGAGAAATGGCACGCTCCTGGTTGAGGCGCAATCTAACGCCCAGGCGGCATCGTTATTTAAGGCAAGCATGCTAGGGAGTTACCCAATATCCGTTATGGTACATAAGACCCTGAACTCCTCGCGCGGGGTGGTAACCACCCGTGCGTTGGACGGTATGTCCAACGAGGAGATTCAGGAGAACCTAAAAGACCAGGGTGTAACTTGTGTGTACCGAGTACAGCGCAGAGAACGTGGGGAATTGTTGCCTACTCGTACCCTGTTCCTTACTTTTGATAGGGTAGATCTTCCTCAAAATATTAAGGCAGGATACGAGAGTATTGAGGTCAGGCCGTATATACCGAACCCCCTGCGTTGTTACAAATGTCAGCGTTATGGTCACACTAGTCAACTGTGTAACGGATCTCCAGCATGCGTCAACTGTGGTTTGGCTTTACACGAGGGTGAGTGCTCCTCGCCCATTAAATGCATAAACTGTGCCGGGGAGCATCCATCTAGCTCCAAAGACTGCCCACGTTTTGTGGAAGAAAAGGCAATACAGGAGATCCGGGTTAAGGAGAAGGTTTCCTTCTCGGACGCCCGGAAGCTGCTGCGTACTCGCTTACCCTCCGTTCCTAGGTCCGGTACTTATAGCTCTGTATTGGCTAAACCCGTTCCTAGGAAAGAAATTGCAACGCAAACCTGCGGTGCAGGGGAGCCTACCATTTCCGATAGAGTTCTTGTCCCGACACAAGTACGGCAGTCCACTTTTCCATCACCAGCGTCGGCAAATACATCGCCTAAACGGACGAAGGAAACTAAAACCTCAGCCCCGTCCCAAGCCAAACCGTCGACTTCTACAAGGAAATATGACAAGCCTGTAATATACTGTCCGCCGCCTAAATAATTTAAGACCTGTTACCAGAGGACAGATTTCCTGAAAGATTCGACCCGTACCCCCAGGAAGAAGAAAACCTCTAGAGCATCCCGAAGCTCTTCTTCTGAAGAGCTTTCTGGTGATGAATCGGATCGACGACTGTCATCTTCGTCGATCCCTGTGTCCAATAAGTTTGAAGCTATCGAACCTAAGTTCTCTTTAGGGAAAGGGGCTTCCTCCGCCGAAGAGATGGACCTAGAGGATACCGACCCAAGAACGGCAACCAAAAAGCGCCAGGATAAACCGGCAGAAAAAGGTGTTAGCCCTACGCCTAAGAAAATGGGTAAGCTGATTCGGCCACCGTTAAATTCGGTTTAATGTACACCACCTTTTACAACCTATCTACATAGTTCCAATGGCTATCCTCCAATGGAACTTGCGGGGTTTAAGAGCACATCGACCAGAATTGGAGCTTTTGCTCAGTAAGCATAACCCCTTGGTGGTATGCTTACAAGAGACTAAGCTACGACCGCAAGACATGTTTAAAATCCGACGCTACACACCACTGCGGTGTGATATTGACACAGAAGATGGCATTCCTGCTCACGGGGGCACTATGATGCTCCTCAGGGATGACATATTTGTAGACCCGATACAGCTGCAATCTGAAATACAATCTGTAGCTGTAAGGATTAAGCTGCCATCAATAGAATTTTGCATTTGCACTGTATATCTCCCGCCATCAGATGACCTCTCGTTAATTGACCTTCAAGATCTGGTTTCCCAACTTTCGACACCATTTCTAATAGTTGGAGACTTTAATGCCCATCACCCACTATGGGGCTCAACTCGGGCATGTTCGAGAGGCCGCCTCATTGCAAAATTTTTGGAGAGCAATAACTTGGTTCTCCTGAATTCCGGAGAGCCAACTTTCCTTTCAGACGCCTATAACACCTATTCGCACATCGATTTGGCAGTATGTTCATCCCAGTTAGCAGTTTCATTGCAGTGGAATGTCATCTCTGATTTACATTCCAGCGACCACTTCCCATGTATTCTTAGTCTCTTAGCACACGATGTGTCTACCTCACGTATCCCTAGATGGCGCTTTGATCGTGCCAACTGGAACCTTTACACCCAGTTGGCTGTCTTTGATTACAACGAGCACGATTCTGTGAATGATCTAGTCGATCATCTCACAGAGAAAATTCTTTCCGCTGCAGAACAGTGCATTCCACGTTCGGCTACCCACCCCGGTCGAATTCCTGTTCCATGGTGGAACAACGACTGCCGGAATGCTATTCGTGCTCGTAGACGTGCTCTACGGGTATTTCAACGACACCCTACCCAAAGTAATCTAATTGAGTACAAGAAAGCGCGTGCACAATCTAGGCAAATAATTAAGGATAGCAAAAAGATCTCATGGAACAACTTTGTCTCATCTTTTAACAGATGGACACCTTCATCTGTTGTATGGGATAGGTTAAGGCGCGTGGCCGGAAAATCAACCCACTTGCCAATCGCTGGTCTGAAAACACCTGCAGGAGTTGTTGATGATCCGTTTGTCGTTGCTAACACCTTCGGCTGTGCTTTTGCTCAGGTCACTAGCTCAAGTAATTATGCTCCTGAGTTTATCTCAATTAAGACTCAGGTATAATCTCAAGGTTTCGTGTTTAGTTCCAGAAACCTTGAAGATTATAACCGCCTCTTCACCTTGGCGGGGTTAGAACACGCTCTTTCATCATCGCGACTGACAGCACCAGGACCGGACGGAATCCACGTTCAAATGTTACAACATCTCTCACCTGAAGGTAAGGCATTCCTGCTCGAGGTCTATAACCGTGTTTGGGTTGATGCCACGTTTCCGGACAAGTGGCGAGAAGCCACCATTATACCTATCTTGAAAGCTGGCAAGGACCGTCACCTCCCTTCTAGCTACCGTCCTATTTCCCTCACCAGTTGCGTCTGCAAAGTGATGGAACGCATGATAAATGGGCGGTTGGTATGGTGGCTGGAAACGCACAACCTACTGAATAACATCCAGTGCGGTTTTCGACGACGCCGTTCCACAGTGGATCATCTTGTGTCCATGTCGACACAGATTATGAACGGCTTTCTTAAAAACTGTCAAACAGTCGGAATATTTTTTTACCTCGAAAAGGCTTATGATACGTGTTGGCGTGCAGGGTTGCTACGTACTCTGCACACCTGGAATATAAGTGGACGCCTACCACTCTTCCTTCAGGAATTCTTGAAAGACCGCGTATTCCGAGTAAGGGTTGGCTCGGTTCTTTCGAACCTTTTCGTTCAAGAGAACGGTGTACCACAGGGATCGGTGCTAAGTGTTACATTGTTTGCTATTGCGATTAATTCTATCTCGAAATGTGGACCACCGGGGGTCTCGTCAAGCCTATTCGTAGATGACTTTGCCGTCTACTGTACATCTCAGCTCACTTCGTTTATAGAGCGCCGTCTTCAAACCACCTTGGACAAACTTAAGGTTTGGAGTTTAAAGAACGGCTTCCGATTCTCTGCTGAGAAAACCATCTGTGTGAACTTCTGGCGTCAGCAGAGTCGACTACATCCAAGGCTCCGGCTAGGCGCTGATCTACTACCTTTTGCAGATGAGACGAGGTTCCTTGGATTGATATTTGATAGAAAACTTAGTTGGTCGTCGCATATAGCACAACTGAAAGCACGATGTGACCGATCTTTAAATATCTTGCGGGTACTAAGTGGAAAATCGTGGGGAAAGGACCGTACAGTGTTATTGCGACTGTATCGCACACTCATCCGTTCCAAATTAGATCATGGTAGTATCGTTTATGGCTCAGCACGACCATCTGTGCTGAAGAGATTAGACACAGTCCATAATTGTGCCATACGTATAGCAGTTGGGGCATTTCCAACGAGCCGAGTTATAAGCCTGTATGCTGAGTCTGCAGAACCTCCTCTGCAGTACAGGCGCAACATGTTATTAGCAAATTATGGCTGTGGACTTAATTGCATGCCCACACATCCCACGTTTACGCCGTTCTTTAACACCTTCATGGACGTGCGTTATAGGAACACTTCTATTAAACCAAAGCCACCTGGTTTTCGTTTCCGGGAGCTCCTTAGACATCTTAACACTGAAATGCCCAAGATGTATCCTAGGGGGGAGAGGACATACCCACCTTGGTTGTGCAGAGCGTCTCACGTTGATCTGGGCATGACCACACATGATAAATCTACCATGTCTATGTCTAGTATCCGCGTATGCTTTTTGGAATTTTTATCGCGATATCAGGACCATATTAAAATTTACACCGATGGGTCCAAGAATTCAGATGGCGTTGGTTGTGCTTACGTGTGTGGAACCGAAACCTATACATTCGGATTCCTCACTAGCACTTCCATTTTTACCGCAGAGCTCTATGCAATATACCGAGCCATTTTACTCTACGTCGACAAAAGTTGGGGAACTGCTTAATCCTGAGTGATTCCCTCAGTGCACTTCAAAGCCTACGGCAGCTGTACAACTACCACCCTATTGTGCAGCGGATACAGGATGCCCTCCACGTTTTACACGCTTCTGGCGTTAGCGTGGTGCGTGCATGGATCCCTGGTCACGTAAGCTTGCGGGGGAATGAAATGGCGGATTCGGCAGCCAAGGCGGCTACCATGAAGCCCAGGGATCGTCTACCATGTGTGACATCGGAAGATTTTAGGGCCGTATTGCGGAGAGCTATGCAAACCTGCTGGCAGGAAGAGTGGTCCACTCTCCGCAATAATAAACTTAGATCAGTCAAGGAAATTCCGATTCCCTGCGTTACCTCCTGTCGGTCATCTAGCCGCGAGGAGGTGATTTTGGCTCGGTTGCGCATTGGGCATTGTTATTTTAGCCACAGCTTTTTATTGAATAGGACTCCCGTTCCAGTTTGCCCAATCTGCAGTGCTGACCTGACTATCCGTCACCTGCTTTTAGACTGTTTTAGCTTGGCACGTCTCCGCAGGTCTCTCCAGCTGCCGGCCAGCTTGGCGGAGATCCTCGCGGATGACGACAGGCGGTGAGCAAAGTTTAAGCGTTTGTTTCAGAAGTACCTTTTTTTAATATATATATGTGTGTGTGCAGTTTTAATGGATTTATAGATAAAAAATATTTTTAGAAATGTTTATATCTGGCTTTTGCCATGACTTTTTTTTAAAGGGCGCTGATGACCGCCGTAGTTGAGCGCCCCTATACACATCATCATCATATCTACCCATCTAACCATCCACCCATCCACGCATCCACCCATCCATCCAACCATCCACCCATCCATCCATCCATCCATCCATCCATCCATCCATCCATCCATCCATCCATCCATCAATCCATCTATCCATCCGTCCATTCATCCATCTATCCCTCCCTCCATCCCTACCTCCATCCCCCCATCCATCCCTCCATCCATCCCTCCATCCATCCATCCTTCCCTCCATTCATCCATCCATCCATCCAACCATCCATCCCTCCATCCCTCCCTCGCTCCCTCCCTCCATCCCTCTCTCCCTCCCTCCATCCCTCCTTCCATCCATCCATCCCTCCATCCATCCCTCCATCCATTTCTCCCTCCATCCCTCCCTCCATCCCTCCCTGCATCCATCCCTCCATTCATCCATACATCCATCCCTCCATCCATTTTTCCATTCATCCATCCGTCCGTCCGTCCGTCCGTCCGTCCGTCCATCCATCCATCCGTCCATCCATCCATCCGTCCATCCATCCATCAGTCCATCCGTCCATCCATCCGTCCATCCCTCCGTCTCTCCCTCCCTCCGTCCCTCCCTCCCTCCATTACTCCCTCCATTCCTCCCGTCATCCCTCCCTCCATCCATGCCCCCATCCATCCATCCATCCATCCATCCATCCACCACCTATCTACCCATCTACCCATCCAACCATTTACCCATCCACCCATCCACCCATCCACCCATCCATCCATCCACCCATCCATCCATTTCTCCATCCATCCCTCCATTCATCCCTCCCTCCCTCCATCCATCCCTCCCTCCATCCCTCCCTCCCTCCCTCCATCCATCCCTCCATCCATCCCTCCATCGATCCCTCCCTCCATCTGTCCCTCCATCCCTCCCTCCATCATCCCTCCCTCCATCCCTCCATTTAGCCCTCCCTCCATTTCTCCCTCCATCCCTTAATCCATCCCATCCTCCATCCATCCCTACATCCATCCCGCCATCCATTCACCCATCCATCCCTCCATTCATCCAGCCGTCAGTCCGTCCGTCCGTCCATCCATCCATCCGTCCATCCATCCATCCATCCGTCCATCCATCCATCAGTCCCTCCCTCCCTCCATCCCTCCAGTCATCCCTTCGTCCATCCATCCCTCCATCCAACCATCCCTCCCTCCCTCCATCCCTCCATCCATCCATCCATCCATCCACCTATCTACCCATCTATCTATCCACCCATCTGCCCGTCCACCCATACACCTATTCACCCATCCATCCATCACTCATCCCCGCATCCACCCATCCACCCATCCACTCAACCATCCATCCAACCATCCATCCATCCGTCCGTCCATCCATCCATCCATCCATCCACCCATCCATCCATCCATTCCTCCATCCATCCCTCCATCCATCCCACCTTCCCTCCCTCCATCCATCTATCCCTCCCAGCCTCCA
>CM060950.1:223605915-223688415 GCA_030765055.1 Mantis religiosa
GTCAAACTTAAACACAAAAAACAATCCAAAAACTTGCAGCAATGGAAAAGAAGTAGCCGAGTCTTGTGGTCCTCGCTACTTGGTAATCAGTCGCACTGAAGAAGGCCAAAAGTTTACTACCGTTAACCCCTTTACCATCCAGAGGGGATTAGACAAAATTGCAGGTCCGGTCAAATCTTGTATACGATCGAGAAATGGCACGCTCCTGGTTGAGGCGCAATCTAACGCCCAGGCGGCATCGTTACTTAAGGCAAGCATGCTAGGGAGTTACCCAATATCCGTTACGGTACATAAGACCCTGAACTCCTCGCGCGGGGTGGTAACCACCCGTGCGTTGGACGGTATGTCCAACGAGGAGATTCAGGAGAACCTAAAAGACCAGGGTGTAACTTGTGTGTACCGAGTACAGCGCAGAGAACGTGGGGAATTGTTGCCTACTCGTACCCTGTTCCTTACTTTTGATAGGGTAGATCTTCCTCAAAATATTAAGGCAGGATACGAGAGTATTGAGGTCAGGCCGTATATACCGAACCCCCTGCGTTGTTACAAATGTCAGCGTTATGGTCACACTAGTCAACTGTGTAACGGATCTCCAGCATGCGTCAACTGTGGTTTGGCTTTACACGAGGGTGAGTGCTCCTCGCCCATTAAATGCATAAACTGTGCCGGGGAGCATCCATCTAGCTCCAAAGACTGCCCACGTTTTGTGGAGGAAAAGGCAATACAGGAGATCCGGGTTAAGGAGAAGGTTTCCTTCTCGGACGCCCGGAAGCTGCTGCGTACTCGCTTACCCTCCGTTCCTAGGTCCGGTACTTATAGCTCTGTATTGGCTAAACCCGTTCCTAGGAAAGAAATTGCAACGCAAACCTGCGGTGCAGGGGAGCCTACCATTTCCGATAGAGTTCTTGTCCCGACACAAGTACGGCAGTCCACTTTTCCATCACCAGCGTCGGCAAATACATCGCCTAAACGGACGAAGGAAACTAAAACCTCAGCCCCGTCCCAAGCCAAACCGTCGACTTCTACAAGGAAATATGACAAGCCTGTAATATACTATCCGCCGCCTAAATAATTTAAGACCTGTTACCAGAGGACAGATTTCCTGAAAGATTCGACCCGTACCCCCAGGAAGAAGAAAACCTCTAGAGCATCCCGAAGCTCTTCTTCTGAAGAGCTTTCTGGTGATGAATCGGATCGACGACTGTCATCTTCGTCGATCCCTGTGTCCAATAAGTTTGAAGCTATCGAACCTAAGTTCTCTTTAGGGAAAGGGGCTTCCTCCGCCGAAGAGATGGACCTAGAGGATACCGACCCAAGAACGGCAACCAAAAAGCGCCAGGATAAACCGGCAGAAAAAGGTGTTAGCCCTACGCCTAAGAAAATGGGTAAGCTGATTCGGCCACCGTTAAATTCGGTTTAATGTACACCACCTTTTACAACCTATCTACATAGTTCCAATGGCTATCCTCCAATGGAACTTGCGGAGTTTAAGAGCACATCGACCAGAATTGGAGCTTTTGCTCAGTAAGCATAACCCCTTGGTGGTATGCTTACAAGAGACTAAGCTACGACCGAAAGACATGTTTAAAATCCGACGCTACACACCACTGCGGTGTGATATTGACACAGAAGATGGCATTCCTGCTCACGGGGGCACTATGATGCTCCTCAGGGATGACATATTTGTAGACCCGATACAGCTGCAATCTGAAATACAATCTGTAGCTGTAAGGATTAAGCTGCCATCAATAGAATTTTGCATTTGCACTGTATATCTCCCGCCATCAGATGACCTCTCGTTAATTGACCTTCAAGATCTGGTTTCCCAACTTTCGACACCATTTCTAATAGTTGGAGACTTTAATGCCCATCACCCACTATGGGGCTCAACTCGGGCATGTTCGAGAGGCCGCCTCATTGCAAAATTTTTGGAGAGCAATAACTTGGTTCTCCTGAATTCCGGAGAGCCAACTTTCCTTTCAGACGCCTATAACACCTATTCGCACATCGATTTGGCAGTATGTTCATCCCAGTTAGCAGTTTCATTGCAGTGGAATGTCATCTCTGATTTACATTCCAGCGACCACTTCCCATGTATTCTTAGTCTCTTAGCACACGATGTGTCTACCTCACGTATCCCTAGATGGCGCTTTGATCGTGCCAACTGGAACCTTTACACCCAGTTGGCTGTCTTTGATTACAACGAGCACGATTCTGTGAATGATCTAGTCGATCATCTCACAGAGAAAATTCTTTCCGCTGCAGAACAGTGCATTCCACGTTCGGCTACCCACCCCGGTCGAATTCCTGTTCCATGGTGGAACAACGACTGCCGGAATGCTATTCGTGCTCCTAGACGTGCTCTACGGGTATTTCAACGACACCCTACCCAAAGTAATCTAATTGAGTACAAGAAAGCGCGTGCACAATCTAGGCAAATAATTAAGGATAGCAAAAAGATCTCATGGAACAACTTTGTCTCATCTTTTAACAGATGGACACCTTCATCTGTTGTATGGGATAGGTTAAGGCGCGTGGCCGGAAAATCAACCCACTTGCCAATCGCTGGTCTGAAAACACCTGCAGGAGTTGTTGATGATCCGTTTGTCGTTGCTAACACCTTCGGCTGTGCTTTTGCTCAGGTCACTAGCTCAAGTAATTATGCTCCTGAGTTTATCTCAATTAAGACTCAGGTAGAATCTCAAGGTTTCGTGTTTAGTTCCAGAAACCTTGAAGATTATAACCGCCTCTTCACCTTGGCGGGGTTAGAACACGCTCTTTCATCATCGCGACTGACAGCACCAGGACCGGACGGAATCCACGTTCAAATGTTACAACATCTCTCACCTGAAGGTAAGGCATTCCTGCTCGAGGTCTATAACCGTGTTTGGGTTGATGCCACGTTTCCGGACAAGTGGCGAGAAGCCACCATTATACCTATCTTGAAAGCTGGCAAGGACCGTCACCTCCCTTCTAGCTACCGTCCTATTTCCCTCACCAGTTGCGTCTGCAAGGTGATGGAACGCATGATAAATGGGCGGTTGGTATGGTGGCTGGAAACGCACAACCTACTGAATAACATCCAGTGCGGTTTTCGACGACGCCGTTCAACAGTGGATCATCTTGTGTCCATGTCGACACAGATTATGAACGGCTTTCTTAAAAACTGTCAAACAGTCGGAATATTTTTTTACCTCGAAAAGGCTTATGATACGTGTTGGCGTGCAGGGTTGCTACGTAATCTGCACACCTGGAATATAAGTGGACGCCTACCACTCTTCCTTCAGGAATTCTTGAAAGACCGCGTATTCCGAGTAAGGGTTGGCTCGCTTCTTTCGAGCCTTTTCGTTCAAGAGAACGGTGTACCACAGGGATCGGTGCTAAGTGTTACATTGTTTGCTATTGCGATTAATTCTATCTCGAAATGTGGACCACCGGGGGTCTCGTCAAGCCTATTCGTAGATGACTTTGCCGTCTACTGTACATCTCAGCTCACTTCGTTTATAGAGCGCCGTCTTCAAACCACCTTGGACAAACTTAAGGTTTGGAGTTTAAAGAACGGCTTCCGATTCTCTGCTGAGAAAACCATCTGTGTGAACTTCTGGCGTCAGCAGAGTCGACTACATCCAAGGCTCCGGCTAGGCGCTGATCTACTACCTTTTGCAGATGAGACGAGGTTCCTTGGATTGATATTTGATAGAAAACTTAGTTGGTCGTCGCATATAGCACAACTGAAAGCACGATGTGACCGATCTTTAAATATCTTGCGGGTACTAAGTGGAAAATCGTGGGGAGCGGACCGTACAGTGTTATTGCGACTGTATCGCACACTCATCCGTTCCAAATTAGATCATGGTAGTATCGTTTATGGCTCAGCACGACCATCTGTGCTGAAGAGATTAGACACAGTCCATAATTGTGCCATACGTATAGCAGTTGGGGCATTTCCAACGAGCCGAGTTATAAGCCTGTATGCTGAGTCAGCAGAACCTCCTCTGCAGTACAGGCGCAACATGTTATTAGCAAATTATGGCTGTGGACTTAATTGCATGCCCACACATCCAACGTTTACGCCGTTCTTTAACACCTTCATGGACGTGCGTTATAGGAACAGTTCTATTAAACCAAAGCCACCTGGTTTTCGTTTCCGGGAGCTCCTTAGACATCTTAACACTGAAATGCCCAAGATGTATCCTAGGGGGGAGAGGACATACCCACCTTGGTTGTGCAGAGCGTCTCACGTTGATCTGGGCATGACCACACATGATAAATCTACCATGTCTATGTCTAGTATCCGCGTATGCTTTTTGGAATTTTTATCGCGATATCAGGACCATATTAAAATTTACACCGATGGGTCCAAGAATTCAGATGGCGTTGGTTGTGCTTACGTGTGTGGAACCGAAACCTATACATTCGGATTCCACACTAGCACTTCCATTTTTACCGCAGAGCTCTATGCAATATACCGAGCCATTTTACTCTACGTCGACAAAAGTTGGGGAACTGCTTAATCCTGAGTGATTCCCTCAGTGCACTTCAAAGCCTACGGCAGCTGTACAACTACCACCCTATTGTGCAGCGGATACAGGATGCCCTCCACGTTTTACACGCTTCTGGCGTTAGCGTGGTGCGTGCATGGATCCCTGGTCACGTAAGCTTGGGGGAATGAAATGGCGGATTCGGCAGCCAAGGCGGCTACCATGAAGCCCAGGGATCGTCTACAATGTGTGACATCGGAAGATTTTAGGGCCGTATTGCGGAGAGCTATGCAAACCTGCTGGCAGGAAGAGTGGTCCGCTCTCCGCAATAATAAACTTAGATCAGTCAAGGAAATTCCGATTCCCTGCGTTACCTCCTGTCGGTCATCTAGCCGCGAGGAGGTGATTTTGGCTCGGTTGCGCATTGGGCATTGTTATTTTAGCCACAGCTTTTTATTGAATAGGACTCCCGTTCCAGTTTGCCCAATCTGCAGTGCTGACCTGACTATCCGTCACCTGCTTTTAGACTGTTTTAGCTTGGCACGTCTCCGCAGGTCTCTCCAGCTGCCGACCAGCTTGGCGGAGATCCTCGCGGATGACGAAACGGCGGTGAGCAAAGTTTTAGCGTTTGTTTCAGAAGTACCTTTTTTTAATATATATATGTGTGTGTGCAGTTTTAATGGATTTATAGATAAAAAATATTTTTAGAAATGTTTATATCTGGCTTTTGCCATGACTTTTTTTTAAAGGGCGCTGATGACCGCCGTAGTTGAGCGCCCCTATACACATCATCATCATATCTACCCATCTACCCATCCACCCATCCACGCATCCACCCATCTATCCAACCATCCACCCATCCATCCATCCATCCATCCATCAATCCATCTATCCATCCGTCCATTCATCCATCTATCCCTCCCTCCATCCCTACCTCCATCCCCCCATCCATCCCTCCATCCATCCCTCCATCCATCCATCCATCCTTCCCTCCATTCATCCATCCATCCATCCATCCATCCATCCATCCATCCCTCCATCCCTCCCTCGCTCCCTCCCTCCATCCCTCTCTCCCTCCCTCCATCCCTCCTTCCATCCATCCCTCCATCCATCCCTCCATCCATTTCTCCCTCCATCCCTCCCTCCATCCCTCCCTGCATCCATCCCTCCATCCATCCATACATCCATCCCTCCATCCATCTATCCATTCATCCATCCGTCCGTCCGTCCGTCCGTCCGTCCGTCCATCCGTCCATCCATCCATCCGTCCATCCATCCATCCGTCCATCCATCCATCAGTCCATCCGTCCATCCATCCGTCCATCCCTCCGTCCCTCCCTCCCTCCATCCCTCCCTCCATCATCCCTCCCTCCATCCCTCCATTTAGCCCTCCCTCCATTTCTCCCTCCATCCCTTAATCCATCCCATCCTCCATCCATCCCTACATCCATCCCGCCATCCATTCACCCATCCAACCCTCCATTCATCCATCCGTCAGTCCGTCCGTCCGTCCATCCATCCATCCGTCCATCCATCCATCCATCCGTCCATCCATCCATCAGTCCCTCCCTCCCTCCCTCCCTCCATCCCTCCAGTCATCCCTTCGTCCATCCATCCCTCCATCCATCCATCCCTCCCTCCATCCCTCCATCCATCCATCCATCCATCCACCTATCTACCCATCTATCTATCCACCCATCTGCCCGTCCACCCATACACCTATTCACCCATCCATCCATCACTCATCCCCGCATCCACCCATCCACCCATCCACTCAACCATCCATCCAACCATCCATCCATCCGTCCGTCCATCCATCCATCCATCCACCCATCCATCCATCCATTCCTCCATCCATCCCTCCATCCATCCCACCCTCCCTCCCTCCATCCATCTATCCCTCCCACCCTCCATCCCTCCTTCCATCCATCCCTCCATCCATCCCTCCATCCATCCCTCCATCCCTACCTCCATTCCTCCATCCATCCCTCCATCCATCCATCCATCCCTCCATTCATCCATCCATCCATCCACCGCTCCATCCATCCCTCCCTGCATCCCTCCCTCCATCCAACCCTCCCTCCCTCCTTCCATCCATCCCGCCATCCATCCCTCCATCCATTTCTCCCTCCGTCCCTCCATCCCTCCATCCCTCCATCCATCCCTTCCCCCTTCCATCCCTCCATCCATCCATCCATCCACCACCTATCTACCCATCTACCCATCCACCCATCCACCCATCCACCCATCAATCCATCCATCCATCCACCCATCCATCCATCCATCCATCAATCCATCGATCCGTCCATTCCTCCATCCAGCCCTCCCTACATCCCTACCTCCATCCCTCCATCCATCCCTCCATCCATCCCTCCATCCGTCCATCCATCCATCCCTCCATTCATCCATCCATCCATCCCTCCATCCCTCTCTCCCTCCCTCCCTCCATCCATCCCTCCCTCCGTCCATCCCTCCTTCCATCCATCCCTCCATCCATCCCTCCATCCATTTCTCCCTCCAACCCTCCCTCCATCCCTCCCTCCATCCATCCCTCCATCCATCCATCCATCCATCTCTCCATCCATCCATCCATCCGTCCGTCCGTCCGTCCATCCATCCATCCGTCCATCCATCCATCAGTCCATCCGTCCATCCATCCGTCCATCCATCCCTCCATCCATCCGTCCATCCCTCCGTCCATCCACCACCTATCTACCCATCCACCCATTTACCCATCCACCCATCCACCCATCCATCCATCCACCCATCCATCCATCCGTCCATCCATTTCTCCATCCATCCATCCATTCATCCCTCCCTCCCTCCCTCCATCCCTCCCTCCCTCCTTCCATCCCTCCATCCATCCCTCCCTCCATCGGTCCCTCCATCCCTCCATCCATCCCTCCATCAATCCCTCCATCCATTTATCCATTCATCCCTCCATCCATCCATCCATCCGTCCATCCGTCCATCCATCCATGCATCCATCCATCCATCCATCCGTCCGTCCGTCCGTCCGTCCATCCATCCATCCGTCCATCCATCCATCCATCCCTCCATCCATCCATCCATGCATCCCTCCATCCATCCAGCCATCCATCCATCCGTCCATCCATCCATCCATCCATCCATCCGTCCATCCATCCGTTCATCCATCCGTCCATCCATCCGTCCATCCCTCCGTCCATCCCTCCGTCCCTCCCTCCATCCCTCCCTCCATCCCGTCCTCCTTCCATCCCTCCATCCATCCATCCATCCATCCATCCACGACCTATCTACCCATCTACCCATCCACCCATCCACCCATCCATCCATCCATCCACCCATCCATCCATCCATTTCTTCATCCATCCCTCCATCCATCCCTCCCTCCCTCCCTCCATCCATCCCTCCCTCCCAACCTCCATCCATCCATCCATCCATTCATCCATCCACCCATCCACCCATCCATCCATCCATCCATCCACCCATCCACCCACCCACCCCCACCCCCTCACGTACCCACCCACCCATCCACCCATCCACCCATTTACCCACCCATCCATCCATCCAAAACCTTAGCGTATATGCCGTTAATGTGAAGAGATAATTTCCATAAATTAACATAATAGGTATTTTACTTTGTCTTCAAGTTACAAAAGTAGAGAAGGTATGGCATTCTACTCAACAGCTCTGTTGGGAGTGATTAATGATGAGTTAAATGCTGAAACCTGGGATTCAAGTATTTACGATAGTATGTCGCCACAAACAGTGTATCTCGGATACGAGAGTCCCTAGTGGTTTACCGGGAAAATATATGAGTCCATTAGTGACTTTTATGTCAAGACGGCACGTTGGCCACGGTAGCTCAATTGGTAAGAGCGTGGTGCGGTTACCCTCCTTGTGAGTTGGATTTATATCACACGATGCAGTGACGTATCTGAAGTTGGATTCTCCCATTCGTGAGGTCTATGCTACACACGCCTAAAAGTTTCGTACTCCCTCGGTGTGCCAACACATGTGGAAACCAAACCTTACCTTGATGTAGAAGCGATGAACCTTTGGTCTAAAAGCCGTGAAGACGAAGTTCTCGAAGATGGCTATAAATCCTCTCTCCAGCAGCTGCGGCGTGCCATGAGATGTGAAACTTCTCAGGCGTGGTATCGAAACAAAAGAGATTTCACTTTTGGGCAACTATGGAATAAAATAATTAATTCCGTTACAATTTACTGGAAATTATATTTCTCGACATCACTTTCTTCTTTACATGCGACTTTTTCCACTGATGTACATAGCCCTTTATTGTATTTTCATTTTATACTTTTATTTATAAATGATGGAACGATTTTTACTTAAATTATTTCTCGTAGCGTCGCGTATTCGATTTATATTTTAAGCGTTTATTTAACGTTCATAAATGATTAACTCCAATAACTTCTATTAGTTTAAAGTTTGCCGGCCCCCGTAGCCATGGTCGCTAAAGCGTATGTCTCTTGTGTTCCGCCGCGTATAGAGTCGCGGGTTCGAGTTGGGAATGGGTGCTATGTGTATAGTAAATATTTGTGAAACTATGAAAACACATAAGAAAATAAACGGAAATAATGAAAATCGGTTTAATAAGAAAACAAGAATATATGTATATGCATAGTTATGCATTTTTGTAAGACAAAAAGAAGTCTTTTACCGACAACGCGTCTACCCTCTTCGAGAGTTAAAGCCAGAAGGAACATTGGTTCGTTTTTCTGTTTTGGTTGCTAAGTTACCGTAATACTTAATTCTGATTGGTCCGACGTCACAATTTGAGATTTCAATTAACCCAAGCATTTGTTGCATCATCTATTATGGCCTGCTTGGTTATAAACTTAAGTTGAATTACAGATGGCCACGTTTACCTAATATGTCCATGTATGCAATATCAGCTTCAAGCGACTGGAAGGAAACCAGTAGATCAGTGGTTCAAATCCCAGCCGTGGCATTGAATTTTTCAGGTTGACTCTATCTATCCTCAAGTACCTAAGACGGACACGGACCAAGAAATAAAAATTACTCAATTATTTGCCCATCTGAAAAGTGATTTGATTCTCTCTAAAATAAAGACTGTTACATTTTCGGAAATAACTACAAGAATTCTTTGATTATTTACATTACTATATCACAGATTACACATGCTAGTTCATGGCCTTCTGCCTCTCGTCGCTCGGAGTAGAACCAAGTTTGTCTATGCTGCAGTCGTGAGCTTGATCGGAATTACATTCTGCGACTGGTTTAACACATAAAGAGATATTTGCTTACGTGAAAGACTGCACAGTTGAGTCTCCTAATATATGTAGGGTTATGAGGTTATGATGTTGAGAATGCGTGTGTGTATGTGTGTGTTAGTGTGTGAGTCTGTAATAGGAGAAGAAAGAACGAGAGGAACTCCAATGTCTCAAGATATTTAAAGTAATGCATAAGAATTAAAAGCTAAAAACGTAAAGATTTTTTTTTGAAACAAGTAGTAAGCTGGCACTATTTTTGAAGTAGCATTAGATGATTTCTTTGGAGTGCTTTTAAGAAGCTTATTCAGCGTGTCGCCTATATCGATTCGGGTCGCAAAATGTTGTGTTGAAAAAAAAAAAGCAAATAGTATTTATTGCTTGTGAACTAATTGTTACAACGTGATTTAAATTACTGTTCTACGGATACATTTAATAGTTTATCAGTGTATTATTTTTGTTTGAATAAAATAAGAGTGTCAAATAGTGATCGGCAAATCTCCGATAACTGAAATGGAGTTTTAAGTATTAAAATTCATTGAAATACCTACTTTTTGCTATATTTTAACCACCCACGCTAACGTTAATGCTTAACTCTAATCAGCCCTTCCTAGCAGCCATGGACAATATAGGAATGCAGGTGAGATCGTCCAGACTCTACACAATATTGTAAGTATTAAATCATATTTTCGACACAGCGCGAGGCTTCCGTAACCTCATAATAATACTGTGTCAACTGTTTCCCCAACAACAGGAAAATCACAGTCATAATAAAGAAATTATGCCGACCACTGTTTCAATGCAATCTATCATATGTGTTAATAAGGGAATCAGAAAGCATAAAGAGGGAATTACTCCAACGAAGCGTGTGCGAATGCGGACATATTATACTCACATGTTAAAGTACATGATGTTGGACATGTGACACACATAATATGAAACAACGTGTATTTGGGCAGGCCGCGCCGTGGCTGAGTGGTTAGACCGCTTGGCTCTCACCAGGGCGGCCCGGGTTCGATCCCACGTGACCGCAAAGTGAGATTTGGGTGGACAACAAGGCGCTGGGGCGGGTTTTCTCCGGGACCTCCAGTTTCCCACGCCATCTCATTCCACCGGTGCTCCATCTTCATCTCATGTATCATTAGTGTCACCGCCTGCGGTGCCGTATGTAGTAAAAGCGGGCGTTAAACACTACACACTGTATTCGGGCATGTAAAACACAAAGCGGAAGTAGGTGATGCTAGTAGTGCCAGCGAAAAGAAATGATGTTTTGTGACTATATTGAATGTTTGTGACGAACAGCTAGCAAAATACTTCACTGATCCGACGATGTAAAGTGTTTATTATGGTCAAAGTCAAATTACCGGAAAGCAGATAGCGAGAGTAGTATGACATGCATGTGAAGAAACTTGTATAGCTAAAAACTGCACCTTTGTTGAGCATCACAACATCACGACCTAGGATAAACTCAGTTCAGCTACCTGTATATCCTGTGATCTGCCCCTTTCCTTCTTATTATGAAGACCGATCCAGCCCCAGAGCGACATTAAAACGCTAGAAAAGTAATGAATCGAATAAAAAGAAGTCAAAATTGTACGTCAAAACTGAGGATATAAATGTAAATAAAAGCATTCAATGGCTTCGCAATATTTGATACAGTATTATGAAGATAGGATAAGCATTAAATTATATACACACCGCTCTTCTTAATTCTGGTTTATCCCGGCAGGCGCAGGAAATGGGAAATGGGAAATTTATTTGGACAGAGGAGCGAATTTGCTAAATAAAGCACCAATGTTTGGAAACACACATTAACTACAATGACTGATAACGTAGGTCAAGCGGCAGAGAGTCTGCCTGCTGTGGAGAGATCCCGGATTTGATTACCATATGCGAACGATAACATTTTCCTTGATGAATTACATTTCGTGATATGCGCAGGTTTTAGCACGTTTTATCGATTATATAATAACAATTTGGGCCAGTTACTCAGGATCAGAATTTCCGAGCACAAACCTAGACAAATGAAATAAAGCATGTAGGTGCATTAAAGTAAATCTACAATAGTACAACTATATGGCACCTATTGATGCTACAAAGTTAACAAGTTTAAATAGAACTCTATTTTCATTTATTTATGTTAAAGCCTGCGGTACATTTAAACGGTATTATATTACTGCTTCAATCATAGCATGTGTGTATTTCCTTGGTGGATGCATTAATTAAGCGGCCTCTCCTTATAATTGTTCACCCAACTTCGCTGCTGACAAATATGACATCTTTTCTTCTCAAACGTTCTGATCTTTTATTTCTTTGTAACACCTGGCTTTGATACATTCCTATACAAAGCGCCTAGGGGACGGTTTCTCTGGTCATTGAATGCATCTATTAGGATTTCTACACCGTCAGGGTTACATATAACTTTGATGTTATTTAACTTCTTTGAAATAACGGGATAGTGTAAAATTGTACTGAAACCAGTGATTTAGAGCTCACTAAATCAGGAAATGCATTAAATGGTTCTCAATAATAATCAGCGCCTTCTAGAGATTTTTCAAATATAGCTGCCCTATTCGGTTAAGTGCCAAATAAACCGCCCACTGAAGTCTCCAAAATACCTTATCACATAATAACGCTGCACTGTGTCTGCGTGTGATGTAGTCTCAAATAGTGAGGTTTCTCTGGAGCTCAATAATGAAGGTTATGTACGTTTGTACTGGAGTAGGTGACGAAATAGCACTCATTTCACTAGAAACCTTTCTGGTAAAACCCAATCCTCATTTGCATTAAGAGCCTGCAAACAGGTACGCGATTCTGAAAATAATTCCAATAAAATGATAGTCAAAGTGCAGCTTATAGGAAGCCATTGTTGTATTCTCGCCGGAACTGCATTGAGAAAAAATAATGGTTTAGAAATAATACCTGGAAAGGCTCATCGATTCCTATATATGCATTATACGTCAAATAATGCCTTCAGAAGGCAGTCGTTATATCGAAAATCTTTCAGTATACAGCCCTCGCGCCTAAGCTGCTTTCAGGGAATCTTTCTATGTATCGTAACTGTAACCGTGTATTCGTTGTCGGTGAACATGTTATCTGCTTGCCTAAGTGACCTGGCTGAATCTGTAAACATACGACCAAGCGACGTTATTAGTGCCATACCACGAACCAAGCACATGCAGAGAGAAATAAGTGACTCGGTGACTTTTCACTTCGTACTTACTGCCCCTTTGAAAATCAGTGATGGAGCGATTTCTTTTACACTTCTGTATGCGGGAAACATAAAATGCAAAGAACAGCTGGTCTAGACCAACTGGTATATTTTTATCTTTTAAGGGAAGGAAATTTTTTTAGCTACAAGAAAACTTTGGACCAGTAGCTTAAGATACGTAGCGCAGATCAAAAGAACTTCGAATCCGAAAACGTAATTCTTACGATACAAGAGGTGTGCTTAGATACAAGAGGTGTAAAGATCAAGCTCAATAAATCATAATATGAAGTCAAATGGTATACTGTCCTCATTACAGACTGAATATTATTGAATATTCTGAAATAAGTTAGAAGTTTGTCATGTGAACTAATAAAGTCCATCAAAACCACCTGCCTCGGAATATGCAAACTAAAGGCGAAATACAGAATTAGTCTAGTTTAAGAATTTAATTTACGATAGAGTTAACATCTTTGTCCCAAGTCGATACTTAGACGCCGCAAGTCTGAAATTAAATTGGCGAGTATGTGATTAAAAGAAATGTCATTGCCATTGGAGAATACGCTAAGTTTGGTCTGGGAAGAGAATTGAAATAGTATTAACTGAACTTCGTTTCAGCGTGCCATATGCCTATTGGGAAGTTTTGTGCCAGAGAGCGAGGAAACATTTATTTGTGCGGAGAGGTATAAAGGGGAATTAAGTAATAAATTAACATATTGTTTCACCCATGATCCACACATTAGGAAGAGCTCCCTTATATCTGAGAATTCATTCGGATGCACCTGAGGTCGTAACCGTTTTCTGCTTTTGAACTCCCACCACAAAACCAAATTTTGAGATATCTTAAATTAGTATACAAGAATAACTGGCACAGCTTTCAAAATATTACAACCTATAATATAAAATAACAGGGATCATTAAACTGCAGTATAACTATTGAAAACTAGGGTATTCTTTAGGGTAATCAGTGTGCTAGATTTTTTTAAAGAGGGTGAATAATGTGACTTTGTGGGTTCGTGAAATGAAAAGTCCAATTACACAAACTCAACAATGTTCTTTATTTCCACCGACTTACAGTTTAACACTTGCCAATTACACAGAATTACGTAATGCACACAATTACAATTCACCAGTTCGTCCGCTAAAGTTCCACTTGCACTCGCGGTTACGTAAACTCCGATGCACATACTCAGTCTTCTCGTCCTTACACTAGCACTGCACTCTTACGCTGATTGCCAAGAACTCTGACTGACTCACTGCCCGGCGTGTTGCTTATATAGGGTCAGCTGGGGGATCGAGAATGTTCTAGATTAGATGATATATCCCGTAAGTTCGAGAACACAGGTGGAACAGAAAGAGACGGCGCAGTGATGTTTTTTCTCCCAGCTACCCCTTGTCACCACTATAAGACAAACGAGGGGAGGGGGCGTGGCTAACTCCGACCTCCCCTGCTTGGCCGCTCTCAGCTGGTTCTATAGGGTGTTCCAACATTCGGGTGACACGGATCCCTCCTCAAAGCTAGTCGTCCCGAACAGCACCATCGTAGCGTGCCAGGCGATCCAGGTGTACCACCAACATCTTCCCTCGGGGAACCTTCTGGATGCGGTAGACCACGTCGTTAATCCTCTTTACCACCCGGTACGGTCCTTGCCATGGCTGCTGCAGCTTCGGGCAGCGTCCCTTGGTCCGGGTAGGACGGTACAACCAGACCAGGTCACCTTGCTGGAACCCTTGGCTGTTGGCTTGCCTGTCATACCTGGTCTTCATGCGGTCGCTCGCCTTCTGGATGTTCTGGCGAGCCATCTCGTGCATGTCGTGGAGATGGTCCACCAAGTTCTCCACATACTCGTTTGCTGGCTGTTTTGCTTCCGGAGGGATTTCAAAAGCCAGGTCACAAGGGAGGCGTAACTCTCGGCCGAACATTAAGCTGGCTGGCGTCATCCCAGTTGTGTCGTGTGTAGACGAGCGGTAGGCCAGCAAGAACAGTGGCACCTTGACGTCCCAGTCTCGCTGATGGCTGGCCACGACCTTCCTCAGGTGTTCCTCTAAGGTCCTGATGTACCTTTCGACCATGCCATCCGATTGGGGATGTAGAGGCGTAGTGCGAGCTTTGTTCACCCCAAGCCTTTGTAGTGCCTCCCTCATTAGGTTGGACTCAAAGTTGGTACCCTGGTCACTGTGTAGCTCTAACGGCACCCCAAATCGACAGAACACTTGCTCCACGAGGCAGTCTGTGATTGTATTTGCCTTTTGGTTTGGGATGGCATACACCTCCGGCCACTTGGTGAAGTAGTCCACGACCACCATTAGGTACTTGTTGCCTCGGTCGGAAACTGGGAACGGTCCAGCAATGTCAACGAAGATCCGTTCGAATGGCGCTCCGACATTGTACTGCTGCATGCGACCCCGGCTCCTAGTTTGGGGGCCGCGACTCACCGCGCAATCGTGACACTGACGGCACCATCTCTCAGCATCTGCTCGGAGCCTCAGCCAGTAGTAGCGCTGCCGTAGTTTGTCAATCGTACGGTTCGCCCCCAGGTGACCTCCTGAAGTACCCGCGTGCACTTCTTCCAAGACTTCCGGTACCTTAATCCGGGGAAGTACCAGCTGTTCTCTCTGCGTCTTTCCATCGGGTGACTCCCATACCCGGAACAGCACGCCCTCTCTGGTCTTCAACGAGTCCCATTGGGTGCAATACGACTTGTAGGTGGCGCTCCTCGGTGCGATGTCCTCCCAGGTTGGTCTCATCCCTGCCTCCACTTTCCTTAAGAGTGGCTCCAAGTCTGCGTCCGCCAGCTGCTCCCTCCTCAGGCCTGCGCTATCCCAGCCATCCGCAGGCACTGCCGTGACTACTCGGACTGCTGCGGCACGCTCCTTCTCCTCCACTCTTGTGCACTGGCAGCATTCTTCTGGACAGGGTGCTCGGGACATGGCGTCAGCGTTACCGTGGCTCTTCCCTCTACGATGTTCCGAGATGAAGTCGTACTCCTGCAGCCTTGGGACCCAACCTGCTGTCTGGCCTTCTGGTCGCGCCGTCACCATTACCTCGCTCCTCGCGGGAACAACCCCGTCTTCGTTCAAGACGACCCTGCAGTTTCCAGGGCGCTCTTTGGGTTGACGGAGTATAACCTCTTCTCCATTAAGCCGCAGGACCTTCTTGCCGTCGTCGACCGTCGCCTCATGGCTCCTGAGGGCATCCAGTCCCAGAATTACCTCCTCAGCCACCTTCGCGACGAACACCCACAGATGCACGGCACTCCGTCCCAAGTTGCTTATATAGGGTCAGCTGGGGGATCGAGAATGTTCTAGATTAGATTAAATATCCCGTAAGTTCGAGAACACAGGTGGAACAGAGAGAGACGGCGCAGTGATGTTTTTTCTCCCAGCTACCCCTTGTCACCACTATAAGACAAACGAGGGGGAGCTTGGCTAACTCCGGCCTCCCCTGCTTGCCCGCTCTCAGCTGGTTCTATAGGGTGTTCCAACATTCGGGTGACAGTAACTTCCAGAGACATAAGCTGTTTTGTTTGTTGAAATTTGAATCTCTAAAATATTTTCTTTCCATAGAGAATTTTTAGCAATTTGTCATTGTCAAAAATGGTAAGCTAAATCAGTGCTTGGGTTTTCATCTCCATCTTAATCGGATAACTTGGGTAAAAAGACAGGTAGTGAAATTTAAATAAAAGTACTTTGTCACTATTGTTGTGTTCAACATTTTGAGCTACGTGACCTTTAAAATAAGTCATATAGCGATTTACGTATCTCTAACCTTAGTGTGCTATTACATTTAGAAAAAAAGATTGTATTTTAATATATTAAGTGAGCAACCTTCAAAATAGATACCAAGACTCACCGAGAGCTAAGTTAGCGGAAGACAAGCACCAAAAGAGAAAGGGTACGGTACAATAGTGATTGACTTACAACATAAAGTCAGAAGCAGTCTTACAATTTTAAAACCTTTTCTCGGATATTTATAACAAGACAAATAATTGAGTGTTTACATGATATCTATATATTCTGTAGCAATATTTTGTCCATCTTTTACGATTTGTCAGTTACGTAAGAGTAATTCAGCATGAAGAGGGTTTCATAGGCTATTCGTAGAATGCAGCGGAGATAACTACGCACTTTTCACTTGTCTTAAAAATATCTTAAACACATATTGCTACGATAAAAGTAATCAAGTACCATTTTGAGAAAATTAAGATTTCCTAAATATTCCTTGCTGAATGCGGTATTAGTGTGGGGAATTACTGTAATGAATCTGTGTTGCCTCCTTAGTAGATGACGATCTTAAATACCAAATTGTATTTAACCGGCTATTCGTTAATGTGCTATTCACTTACACATACGCACACGACTCACGTTTACTGAAAGCCCTTTTTCCCGGGAGAGTCAAATATACACTTTCAGTGAAGCCTTGGCGCAGATATTTTGGTTGGAATGCAGAACTTTCTCTACTTATGCTTAGGTAGAAGAAAAGTAGGAATGTAAGGAGTTAAGCTCAACTAAAGATAAACTTTAGCACTAAACGCATATACCTGCCTCTTCTCTTTCGTAAAGTAATGGTGCAAGTGTATGTTTGTTGTGTTCTTGCTCTAATTGTAAGCATGGAGTCTGAGAATGAAACCTCCCACTGAGCTACATTATGGAGTAAGTCTGTTATTATGGTATTTATTTAGTTGTGTTTCTGCTTTTACCACAGAGAAAACAGAGAATGAAATATTTTAATTATTCACGTGCATATATTAAATGAGGAATGTGTTCTTGGAGGTTAATTTAACGCAACAGCGGTTCGCAGATCTGTTCATGACAAGGCAATTTGTCACATAAGGTTACTCCTGAGCTTTTAACTTTTTAGCATTATTGGTATTTATTTTTATCCTTCAAAATATGTCTCAAGTTTCTGATCCTATTAATATGCCTCAGGTATAATATCAGAGGGTTTATTTAATTCGTTTTGAGCGACAAGAGAAGTAACTGAAATATTTATGAAACTTATAAAACCAAATTTACTTATTACACCACTAGTACCAACTCAAATATGTTATAAGGAGAGTTAATGCTATTATTAGCGTTGTATTTTTTTGTTACATTCCCGGCCATAGCCTAAGTCACATAAAGCCCTGTTTAATGTCTTATATCTGTTACGATGTATTAATACACACTTCACTCATATTTTCGTCCAGACTATACTTCCAACTAAGCCTTCGTATTTGAATTAACGTATTTGAATTATACTGCGTAATAAAACGTGATTCTCTCATTGAGGCAATAAATGACTCCTCAATCAGCAACGTCTTGCCCCTCAGCTAGCACTCCAGAAATCTTTTAGATTCTGCCGAGAATGTCCTACTCAGCTACCAAAACCCTCCTAATCACCTCCCCTTTTACTAAGATCCCCACAATTAGTTTCCAATACGCTGTTGCTACATCATTTCTACATTACTCAAGTTTTCTGCTTTACATACTAAAATTGCTATATGCATTTTTAGAAAATGCTCTCACATCGTCCACGTATTCCAAGCTAGCCTGCCATGCCTCATCTGGCAACTCTGCATAGAGACTTTGCCCTCTATAATGAAATCTATCTAACCACTTATCCGAATTGACAAAAAGTCCTCGCTAATTAGCTTACTTAATGTCATCTTACCCCGAGCCAAACTGCACTCATAATTCACGGCCAAGTTTACTGCATCTTAACATTTAACAAAAATTCAGCAAACATTCATATTTCATTTTATTATAAGTTTAAGTTTATTTAATTTTCCTATAATTTCTATGTCAACAGAGTACTTTGTGGACTATGATGTTATACTTACTTTCAATGTTAGCTTCAGTAATAATTTAATTATGCATAGTGTCACGTAATTATCGGAAGGTACGACCAACTGGAGCTGGGTAGGGGACAGGAGGCATTCAGACCACGCCCACCTATTTATGTTGTAGCGCTGGCCACTGTGCCGTCTGTTTCCCCTCTCCCTGAGTTCTGGAACATCCAGGATATTTCATCTAACCCGGAACCTTATCGATTGGCCAGTTGGTCCTATATAAGCGACACGTCGGGCTGGAGGAGAGTTCAGTTCTTGGCGAGCAGCCGTGAGTAACGCCGAGTGAGCGAACGGACTGGAATACGGTGTACGTATAGCAGAGGTGTTGTACATAATTGTGAGCGTGCATTGGACCTGCGCCAGACGAACTGGTGGATTGTAATTGTGTGCGCTAAATAATTCTCTGTAATCTGCAAGTGTTCAAACTGTAATTCGGTGGAAATAAAAAAAAATTGAGTTTGTGCAATTGGACTTTTAATTCTACGAACACACAAAGTCACAATTGGTGTCAGAAGTTGGATGGCAACATCACCGAACATTACAGCCATGGACGCGGCATTGGAAAAGATTTTGGAGAAGATGATGGAAATGAAGATCGAACTGACCTCGGAAATGAAAGCAGCAAATGACAACCTCGTTGCGAAAACCGAAGCGGCAAATAACAACCTGGCCGCAGAGCTGAAATAAATAAAGACAGCTAACGATAACCTTGCCGAGAAGAGGGAAGCCACAAACAACAGCATGACCGCGAAGATGACAGAATTGACTACGGAGATGAAAGTGGCAAACGAGGCCCTCGCCGTAAAGTTCGAGGAGCAGCTGACCAGCGTGAGAGATGACGTCACAGAGCTTGGCAAGCGGATGGGTCAAGTGGACGAGCGCGTCGAAGATCTGGCCAGCCGCGTTGACAAGCTGGACGGAAAGGCTGACAGCAACGAAAAAGTCCCTGAACGCTTTGGTGGAAAACGTCGTCAGCATGAGGTTAAAGGATTTAAGGGGCGACGCGCCGGGACGCGACACATCTGCGCGCGTCAAACCTTCCAAATATGACGGCGCGTCAACGTTTGAGGTCTTCCGCCGCCAGTTCGACACAGTGGCTAAGCACAACAGATGGTCACCGGAGGAGGAGGCCACACAGTTAATAGCCAGCCTCCAGGGACGAGCCGCGGAAGTCCTAAACGCGCTGCATACAACGGTGGCGCCCAAGGACATCTGGGAGGCCCTGGAGAATCGTTTCGGGAACCACCGCTTAGCCGCAGCATACCGCAGCCAGCTAAAGGCAAGGTAACAGCAGCCGGGGAAGACGCTAAAGGAGTTCGCCATAGCGATTGAGTAGCTGGCTAGCAAGGCCTTGGTTGACCTGCCGATGGAGTTCGTATCCTGGGAAGCCGCCTACAACTTTGTCGACGGGGTACGGGCCACGGAGATTCGTCAGCCCCTAATGCTCGGCGATTATAAAACCATCCACGAGGCGCCGACAGCGGCATTAAGGATGGAGGCGGCCAAAGTAACATCTATCCCGACGTCGAGAACGAGGAGTGTCCGCTACACCGGAGAATGAAGACCAGCCGAGGGACGCCTGCGAAGACCTAGTGGCTTGTGTTGGGGATGTGGAAAGCCGGGACACCTAGAAAGAAACTTCCGACACCAGAAAGGGCAGCCGGGAGAACGAGTAAAGCCCGGCGTGGCGAGGAGCACGTCGGCGCCGTCCACACCATCTCCTCGAGCGACACTGCGCGCCGTCAGCCGGCAGATGAACGACAGCCTCATCGCGGACGGCTAGGTAAGAGGAAAGCCGTGCCGCATGCTGGTGGACGTCGGGGTGGCCATGACCATCATCAGACCAGACGGGGCGAAGGGTTTGCCGACGAGGAAGCCGAGCCGACCATACCAGCTTGTGACGGCATCAAACGATACCTTGCCTGTGCAGAAGGAGGCCCTATTGTAGTTGACTTTGGGACGTAGTGCCGTACGTCTTTGAGTGTTGTTCGCGAAGGTCGCTGAGTAGGTGATTCTGGGACTGTATGCTGCCAGGAGCCACGAGGCGACGGTCAACGTGGTCAGAAACGTCCTGCGGCACAACGGAGAAGAGGATATACTCCGTCGACCAGAAGAGCGCCTTGGAATCTGCAGGGTCATCTTGAAGGAAGACGAGGTTGTCCCCGCGAGGAGTAAGGTGGTGGTGACGGCACAACTGGAAGGCCAGAGAACGAGAAACATGATGCTGGACCAGAAGACGCTTGTTCACGGATTATTTGTAGCCATGGCATTGCTGCCGTGCCTATAGGAGGTGCCAGTGAAACAGATAAATCCAGCGGACACCGATCACGACGTCCAAGCCAGGACGGAGTTGGGAACGTGCGAGCCGGTGGTAAGCGTAACAGAAATCGACAAGACAAAGGGGCCGGTGCCGACGCAAAACCTGGGGAGGGCGGCCTACCATCTGACGCGGAATAACTAGAGAAAGTTCGACAACTGCAGAGGCGATATCAGCGCGTCTTCAACCAAGGCGACAAATGACTACGGCCGCACGGACAAAGTGCTTCACCGCATCGACACCGGGGACACCCGGCCTATTCGGAAACCACCTAGACGCGTTCCGCTGGCGAAGCAAGGGGCGTTACTAGACATGCTGGATGACGTGGTATCCAGGGGAATGATTGAAGCGTCTGACAGACCTTGATATTCTCCTGTAGTCTTGGTGACAACGAAGAACGGCGAGCTATGCTTCTGCGTAGACTACAGGAAGCAGAACTCTGTCACCCGGAAGGACTGCTTTACCTTAGCCCGGATTGACGCTGGACACCTAGCTGGTGCACAGTGATTTTTGACCCTGGAGCTGAAGTCGAGCTACCGGAAGGTAGCTCTAGACCCGAGTGACAAGGAGAAGACCGCATTCTCGACTGCCACGGGCTCTCGCAGTTCACACAGTTATGCCCTTTGGCCTCTGCAGCGTACCAGCTACCTTCCAATCCCTCATGGAGACAGTGATGAAAGGACTGACATATGACGCCTGCCTGCTATACCTGGACGCCATCGTCATCTTCGGGAAGACCTTTGAAGACCATCTCGAGTATCTGAGGAAGTTCCTACAGAGACTACAGGCGACCAACTTGAAGCTGAACGCGAAGAAGTGTCAACACCTCCGCAAGGAAGTTATCTACTTGGGCCACATATTCTCAGCAACCGGAGTGGCCACAGACCCGCAGAAGACAAAGGTTGTAAGAGATTGGCTTCGCCGAAAGGATAAGGAAGGGTTATGCAGTTTCCTGGGGCTGTGCAGTTATTACCTACGCTTCATAAAGGGGTTGTCAAACATCACCAAACCCCTCACCCGCCTGACAGAGTAATACCGGGCTTATGTGTGGACGGAGGACGGCGATGAAGCTTTCCAGCACTTAAAGCCATCCCTGTGCAGTGCTCCAATTTAGGGATTTCCACAACCAGGTGGCGCCTTCATTATGGACACCGACGACGGCGATCATTGCATTGAGGCGTCCTATCGCAGATCCAGGACGGCCAGGAGTGGGTGATAGGCTACTATAGGAAGACGCTATCCAAGGCAGAGAAGAACTACTGCGTCACACGGCGAGAATTATTGGCTGTAGTAAAGACCTTGGAGTACATCCACAAGAACCTGTACGGTCAACCATTCCAACTGAGGACTGACAATTCCGCCCTAACCTAGCTTTTGAGCTTTAAGAACCTGGAAAGCCAGACAGCACGTTGGGTCCAGAGGCTGCAGGAGTACAACTTCACCTCGGAACATCGCACAGGGAAGAGCCACGGTAACGTAGACGCTATGTCCCAAAGAGGCTGTCCATAAGATTGCGGCAAGTGCACAGGAGTTGAAGAGAAGGAGCCTTCCGCAGCAATCCGAGTATTCACGGCAGTACCTGCGGATGGCTGGGATAGCGTAGGCCTTAGGAGGGAGCAGCTGTCGGACGGAGACTTGGGGCCACACTTGAGGGAACTGGAGGCAGGAACAAGACCGAGCTGGGAGGGCATCGCACCGAGGAGCGCCAACTAAATGTCGTACTGTGCCCAATGGGATTCACTGAAAATCAGAGAGGTCGTGCTCTTCCGTGTATGGCAATCACCTGATGGGAAGGCGCAGAGTGAACAGTTGGTACTTTCCCGGAGTAAGGTCCCGGAAGTCTTGGAGGAAGTGCACGCCAGTACTTCAGGAGGACACCTGGGAGCGAACGCAACGATTGACAAACTACGGCAGCGCTACCACTGGCTGAGGCTTCAAGCAGACGCTGAGAGATGTTGCCGTCAGTGTCGCGTGTACGCGGCGAGTCGCGGCCCCCAGACTAGCAGCCGGGATCGCATGCAGCAGTGCAACGTCGGAGCGCCATTCGAGCGGATCGCCGTTGACATTGCTGCACCGTTCCCAGTGTCCAACCGAGGCAACAAACACCTGATGGTGGTCGTGGTCTACTTCACCAAGAGGCCGGAGGTGTTCTGCCGATTTGTGGTGCCCTTGGAGCTCCCCAGCGAATGGGGCACCAATTTTGAGTCTAACGTGATAAAGGAGGCACTAGAAACACTTGGGGTTAACAAGACCCGCACAACACCTCTGCATCCCCAGTCGGATGGCATGGTCGAAAGGTACACCAAGACCTTAGGGAAACACCTGAGGAAGGTCGTGGCCAGCCTTCAACGAGACTGGGACGTCAAGGTGCCACAGTTCTTGCTGACCTACCACTCTTCTACACACGACACCACGGGGATGACGCCAGCCAGCTTAATGTTCGGCCGAGAGTTACGCCTCCCTTGTGACCTGGCTTTTGGAAGCCCTCCGGAAGGGAAACAGCCAGCGACCGAGTGTGTGGAGAAGCTGGTGGACCACGACATGCAGGTGATGGCTCACCAGAACATTCACAAGGCGATCGACCGCATGAAGACCGGCTGCGACAGGCATGTCAACAGCCGAGGTTTCCATCAAGGTGACCTGGTCTGGTTGTACCGTCCTACCCGTAACAAGGGACGCTGCCCG
Organism: Mantis religiosa; assembly: GCA_030765055.1. Taxonomy (NCBI): domain Eukaryota; kingdom Metazoa; phylum Arthropoda; class Insecta; order Mantodea; family Mantidae; genus Mantis; species Mantis religiosa. The sequence continues at coordinate 223,629,672 of CM060950.1, forward strand.
AAGCTTCAGCAGCAATGGCAAGACAGTACCAAGTGGCGAAGGGGATTAACGACGTGGTCTACCGCATCCAGAAGGTGTCCCGGGAAAGATGTTGGTGGTAGACCTGGATCGCCTAGCCCGCTACGATAGAGCTGTTCGGGACGTCCAACTCTGAGGAGGGGGCAGTGTCAACCAATTATCGGAAGGTATGACCAACTGAAGCTGGGTAGGGGACAGAAGGTACTCAGAACACGCCCACCCATTTACCTTGTAGCGCTAGCTGAAGGGATCGCAGTCCACTGTGCCTTCCCTTTCCCCTCCCCCTGAGTTCTGGAAAATCAAGGATATTTAATCTAACTCGGAACCTTCTAGATTGGCCAGTTGGTTCTATATGAGCGACGCGTCGGGCTGGAGGAGAGTTCAGTTCTGGGAGAGCAGCCGTGAGGAACGCCGAGTGAGCGAATGGACTGGAAGATGGTGTACGTGTATCAAAGGAGTCGTACGTAATTTTGGGCGTGCAGTGGACCTGTAATAGACGAACTGGTGGATTTTAATTGTGTTCGCTAAGTAATTCTATGTAATCGGCAAGTTTTCAACTGTAATTCGGTGGAAATAAAGAACATTTTGAGTTTGTGCAATTGGACTTTCAATTCTACGAACCCGCAAAGCCGACTTTGTGGTTACGTGAAATTAAAAGCCCAGGTTACAAACACTAAAAAAATTGATTTTTATTTACGTAGAAAACCACTTTATCACACTTTACAGTCCATAATTACGTAACATACACAATGCAACTTACAAGCTGATCGACCACAAACACAGCTGTTCACGTACGCGAGCTCAACTACCAACTGACTCCTCTGATAGCCTGCGGCTCCATTTTTGTACATTATTTACTATCAGGAACGTTCCTAAACAATCCAGACGGCGTTTGAAGGAAGATGAAATCCCTATAAATACGTCTCCTTTCCCCCACCATTTCGGTGAGCCTTCATCTCCACACTGCACTACCCGTCTCTTTGAACTAACCGGCCGTGCCGCCTTGCCTCTACAATGTGTTCGCAACACTACTCCCTTCTGAAGGCTGGTCGTACCGTATAGCACCATCGCAACGGGCCAGACGATTTAGGTGTACCACAAGCACTCTTCCTCAGGGCACCTTCTAGATGCGGTAGACCAGGTCGTTAATCCTCTTTACCGCCCGGTACGGTCCTTGCCATGGTTGCTGAAGCTTCGGCCAGCGTCCCTTGGTCCGGGTAGGGCGCTACAACCAGACCAAATCACCTTGCTGGAAACCTTGGCTTTTGGCTTGCCTGTCGTATCGGGTCTTCATGCGGTCACTCGCTACCCTGATATTTTGACGAGCCATCTGGTGCAAGTCTTGGAGACGGTCCAGCTAGTTCTCGACATACTCGATTGGTACCTTTTTAGCTTCGGGGGGCTCCCAAAAAGTAGGTCACAAGGGAGGCGTAGCTCTCGGCCGAACATTTAGCTGGCTGGCGTCATCCCAGTGGTGTCGTGTGTCGAAGAGCGATAGGCCAGCAGGAACAGTGGCACCTTGAAGTCCCAGTCACGATGATCGCTGGCCACGTCCCTCCTCAGTTGTTCTTCCAAGGTCTTAATATACCTCCACCATGCCGTCCGACTGCGGATGTAACGGTGCTGTGCGGATCTTGTTCACCCAAAGTCTTTCCAGTGCCTCCTTCATCAGGCTAGCTCCAAATTTGGTTCCCTGGTGGCTGTGGTCCAGCTATATTGACAGCGAGGCGTTCGAATGGCGCTCCGACGTTATAATGCTGCATGCGACCCCGGTTCCCAGCCTGGGGGCAGCGACTCGCATGCACCCTTGACATTGTCGGCACCATCTCTCACTGTCTGCTTGGAGCCTCAGCCAGTAGTAGCGCTGTCGTAATTTGTCAATCGTTTCGTTCGCACCCAGGTGTCCTCCTGAATTACGGGCGTGTACTTCTTCCAAGATTTCTGGGACCTTACTTCGGGGAAGTACCAACTTCTCCCTCTGCGTCTTCCCATCGGTGATTCCCACACACAAAACAGCACAGCCTCTTTGGTCTTCAAAGATACATTCTTCCCAGAGTTTCTTGTCCTTCCTAATATCTACATTAGTTGTAGAAGTCTGCAGAATTCGCTTTAAACCACTTTTCCACTTCAGTAATGATGTCATTTGTGTTGTCAAATCTGCGACGACGCAACGGATTCTTCATTTCCGGGATCAAGAAAAATTCACTTGGTACGAGATCGGTCGAATAAGGCGTATGCTGTAAGGTCGCAATGCCACATTCCCTTGCTTTGTTAACTGCAACTTGTGATGAATGAGCTGGTGCATTGTCAGCCAGAAGACGAACATCTCTGGAGAGCATACCGCGTCGTTTCTTAATCAGAGCTGCTCGTAGCTTATCCAGAAGTTTGCAGTACTATCTGCCAGTGATAGCCTGACCCTTAGCAAGATAATCTGTAAGGCTGACTCCACGACAGTCCCAGAAAACTGAAAGCATGACCTTCCTGGCTGACCTTTGCACCTTTGCCTTTTTGAGAGGGGGAAATCGGCATGTCTTCATTCCATGCTCATGTTTTTTTTCAAGATCATATTGAAGGATTCAGGATTCATCCATGGTTAACAGACGATCGAAAAACTCATCTCCATCTTGTTCCAACAGCATCAACATCTGTCTTAAAAGGTCACGCCTTGTTTGCTTTTGGAAAGGGTTTAACAAACGTGGAACCCACCAACCCAACACCTCATACATGTGCAGTTGGTCATGAATAATTTTCCACACACTACCATAACCAAGATGTGTCTAATTCCTGATCATTTAACTGGTTACTCGTCTGTCTTCCAGTATTAAACACTCCACTTTCTTCACTGTGATAGCATCGTCCGTCATTGGCGGTCTACAAGCTCTTGGCTCATCTGTCATGGACATGTGACAAGTTTCAAAATTCCTTTTCCACCTCACAATAGTGTCATACGATGGGCAATCGTTTCCATAAACCGCCGTCATCTCATCATGGATTTCCCGGGCAGTTTTGTCCTTCAAATGCAGGAACCTGATCACACTACAAGTCTCAGTTTTCTCCATCTTACACCTCAGTCACTTCTGGCAATCTCTGTAAAAAACAAAAGAGCTCAAATTACTGTAACATTCAATATTATGCCCCGAGGGAACAATGATGAAACTGAAAAATTTTCATCACTCTAGCATAAAAACTACCAGTTCATAATTAAAACTTTACGACACCCCCTCGTACAGTATCGGTGTGTAAAAGTTTCAAAATAACATATCTCGTAAACTACTTCCACTAGACTCCTGTGCAAAACACCATTACCATTCTAATTTACTGTACGCTTGATTTTTTGTTGTAATGAGGCATTGTTCCATTTTAAAAAGTGTATGTTTTCTCCAGAAATATCGAAATCTTCTAAGTGTTATTAAAATACATTTATAGGCTGAGCCTACGAGCCCCTAACTACCACATGATGCCGTGTAAACCACACACCAAGAGCGCTTTCCCTTTCGGAAGTATAGGCGGTGCAAGTTTTAGGTGATTCGGGTATATCTTGAATGTAAGAATTTAAGCGTTATTAATTTCGAGCGGAATTTCGGAAGCTTTACATAAGACCAGTTGTAAAAATATTTGACTATACATTAAGCCTACTGTGTTTCCACGTTTCCATTGTATCTACAAACAATTATGCCATAAAACAATTCGGCAAATGTTGACTGAATTGACATAAAGCGGATACACGTATAAACTGTTTTAATAATAATTTGTTGAAGAACAGGCAAAGAAAGGCATATAAATGTAACTTATCAGAATGTTTTACTTTCTCTACTACACTTGTCTGAAAGGACAAAATATTATTATTTATTATTACATATTAATAAATAGTATCAATAAATTACTGCCAATTTTGTAATCAATGAAATTAGGTTAGGTAAAGCAGAAAAAGACACATTTATTGAGATGAACCGTCATAAGTACAATAAAGTTAGAGTATTTTGCTCCATTAAATGAAAATATTTATACATTCAAAGGCTATGCTACCAAACAAAGGATAATCATCTGCAGTAGGCAACCATCGGATAGTTTTAATATCATCAGGTTTTATTCCTGAATGACTTTTTACTAAGTTTACAAGGGAACTGTGCATCGTCAGTAAATACTGTAGGTACACCATATTGTGTAATCAGTTGATGTCAAGGGGCAGGAGGTAACTTGTATTATTGAACTGATTAATTACAGGCAATATAACATTTATAACAACATACCGACAAGATACTTATACAAAAAGTTTGACAGCTTTTCAGCAAAATCTTCATAACTCACCTATTTTGAACCATTATGAGTTAATGACCTTACCTTGATTCAAACTCTTGCATACATATCATTTTAAATATTAGATTTTTATAATCCTAGCAGGAGATTCACATCCTTACTCCATCAATGTTAATTTTGCTATATATATTACCAATTAACTCTCATAAATTATTTAACAAAGTAGTCATATTTTGAAAGAATTATATTTGAGGTGTATTTATGTAGTTCAACACAACAATGCAGTTTATTAAGAAACGTTGCATATATCTTGGTTATAGATGTTACTTTGCTTACTAGGTACGCTAAAGGAAGTATTTCAATCCTTTTAAAAATTCAAATTTAAGGTTCCATAGTAAATACATGTTTAAGGAGTCCCTGAGTCCCAAATATCAGTTTTAGAAAAACAATTGTGGTGTGTGTGTGTGTGTGTGTGTGAGAGAGAGAGAGAGAGAGAGAGAGAGAGAGAGAGAGAGAGAGACAGAGAGAGAGAGAGCGAGAGATGATAAAGCGAGAAGTCGTGCCAAATACTGAACTTGGCATTTCCCTGCAGCCCTTCCAAGTATGCAACATGATTTTCAACAATATTCCCTCACTCCAAACTACCCTTTACATAAAGCACTTCTCAGAAATGCTTCTAAAAATTTTGCTTAAATGATTTGTTAAATGCATTTAACATATTTTGAGGACGAATGAAATGTTTATCTTTATTTTCTTACACTCATACATTTAACATGTGCTTTTTAATGAAAATCATTACATCTGTTTTTAGGAATTTGTCTCTGTAATGGGTAATTTTGTATTAGTAATTTTATATTTCCAAAAATTACTTGTTTTACAAGCCTCAAAGTATATATTTCTGGTGAAATCATGATGTGACATTTTTATTTGGAATAGGGCATTTCTAGGTACTATGGGTACGCAATATAAAAAGAAAAAGTAGTTCCTCATAATTCATAATTTGTATTTAAAAATCATGGGGGCACTCATATGAGTGTTCTTATTCTTGTGCACACTCCACTTTCAAATACTTGTTGCTCTGTCTACTTTATATTAAGCAAGATAAACTTTTGCTGAAATTATCTTATGCATCTTATTGCTAACTTTCTTGTAGGTGCCAAGAGAAAATGGAAATACAGTAAGCTTTAAACGATGGTCATATGTTTTAAGATTTGGTAGCTTAATGTCTAGCCAAATACCACGCACCAGCGTAAGCATTGTGGTTGGCGGGCCAACGCAAGAGTCAATCAAATCTTCGCCTGATAGATGCGGACCGACAACTAGAAGTACAGGGTCCCTGGCAACCCACGCGTCATCCGCGAGGTAGGATTACCATCTGTCATCGACTTCGAAATCAAAACATTTTCCTTACCATCTAACACTTAGAACCATCAACGAACTACATTCTGATCATAATCCCGTGTTGACAGAAATCAACACTAGGGTTGCCAGTTACGTCACCTCCGAGGGGTTGAATGGGAGGGCGTACGGAATTTGAAACAATACACTCAGTTTGAGAGTGTACTTAGAGGAAGAAGTTCCACAAGGCGAATAAAGGCAGGTAAGGAAGGGTTGGTCATTACCCTCAAGAGGGAAGGGGTAGTGCCAACCAGAAAACCAGGAGACAAGTGAATACTCTAACTGGATGATCTCTTGTTCGGAACGTCAATGGACACAGTGGGGCACAATGGTGAGTTCAAAATTAGCAATGCCTGTAAGGAATGCGCGCGCGCGCGTGTGTGTGTGTGTGTGTGTGTGTGTGTGTGTGAAACACAGGCAAGAAGAGTAAGTGGTGATGAATAAATAAAATGATAAAATGAAGCAGTGTTTTGTTTACCACTCCTGGGATCAAAGAGCCATGCTCTGAGCTAGCTACGAACCCATAACCCGTCCTAACAATGTCCATAAAACAACTCCACGCTTATACCCTCTTCCAAGCATGAGTAGCCCCTGAAATCTTCGCACAACTTTGGAGTCCGAATTTCAACAGACTGCAAGAACGTCTGAGTTACACCACGCATCTGAGCAACCCACGCATTACACCTGGAATTTTAACTGACTGCCAGAGCATGACACACTATTGCAGTACGTCGAAAGAAAACCGCTGCACAAGCACCAGAACCATCCGGGAACCTGCCGTCAAGGCAGTCACCAGACCGGAATCCAGCAAACGTCTGGAGAGAGCAGGAGGACAGCATCAGGACACCACCTACGCAACTGCAGGACCAAAGTGGCAAAAGTAAGTGAAACAAATACGAACATTTAGCAGAAGAAAAGGAAAATAAGATTAATTAGTTCATTAAATTTTAAAAGAAATCTTAATTGTAGAGAGTAGATGATATTGAGAAATAAAAAGTAGTAAATCAGTGTATAATTAAAAGCAAAATGGAGCAGCAATTACAAAATTATGAGATGGATGTATGAATGTTTGTGGTAGAAGTAATTGAAAATTCTAATAGACAAACAGAAAATGAACTAAATAAAGATAGTAACGTAACAAGTCTTTTACAACAGATTTTGTCAAAATTGCAAATACAGAAAGAGGAAATAAGGCAGAGATTAGATAATCAAGGGGAGAAACTAGAAACTCTCTCAGAACAGAAGTAGTTACAAAATAAGATTATGAGAGAGGTTAGAGCTCAGATAGAAAAACAAAATGAAATGTTAGACGAAATTAGATCAGGGCACTTCTATGTGATTGAGGAATTTTCAGTAGTTAAGGCAGAAGTGTAAGAGCCACATATGGAAATAGAGAAAGTAAAGAAGCAGGTAGAAAATATAAATTGTAACAATGAGGGTGTTCATGATAGAATAAGTGATTATTTCCGAAACAACAGCATGAGGATTGAATTAAAGCAGAAAGAAATACAAGATAATGTAAGTTCTGAGTTTGTCGCGATTAACAGTGTAGTTGAAAATAATAATAAAAATAAAACAAAAGAAACAGAAGTATTGAAACAATTTTTTCGGAATCAACAGGAAACCTCTAGGGATATGGCAGAAATGCGAGAGGCAATAAGCCGCATTGAAAACAAAATAAGTAACCAAAGTGCAATGCCTGCTATCTCCGCAGAGCTTCCGACGGTAGTGTAATGGCAGATCGACCTCTGTTTGGTACGATTCCGCCACCCTTTCCAAATAGCAATAATGGTGTTAGCGGTAGCTTAAGTCAATATTTCATGCATACTCAAATGACGATACCAACACAATTATTGAATGAAATCCCGGTACCGACCTTTGACGTCTCCACCGACAATGCAAAAAGATACAAGAGTCTTATTTTTTGATGGGAATTCCAGAAGTTTACCGCATGATAATAGTAAAAAATGGGATTAAAAGGCCGATGTGTTAGCTGGTACAGTTTAACTCTTGGAGATCATGTAACGTACTTGCAATTTCGGCAAGAATTTTTTAATAAATACTGGAATGTGTCGACCCAATATAACGTGAGGATAAAGATAAACAATGGCCGTTATCAACCAAGATCAGGTAAAGGAATGGTGGACTATTTCCTAAGACTCGCACAACAAAGTAAACTTTTGGAACCGCCCAGAAATGAAGATGAATTTATATCCTTGATGACATACCATTTCCCGAGCGAAATAAAGAACCTCCTTATCGTTGCTAAGCCGCGGACGATGGGGGAAGTCCTAGAACTTCTAATAGCATTTCAAAGCCAACCGTATGAGTCTGGTAACGATTTTGTATGGAACCAGAACAACCGATTTTCAGACGGGGAAAGGGCAAGCCCGAGTGCTCACTGCAGACATGACTCATACCTACATGAAAGGTACCGAGAAAATATCCCGGGTGTAAATAACAGATCAGATTACGGGCGAAATGAATCATCGGGGGTAAATTATGAGAGACGCTATCAAAACCATCAAAACAAATCAAATGCCCAGGTCCACTATATGGCATTTGAAAATGCTAGAGGAAGTCATTATCGATCCTGGAGAAATAGACATGGTCAGAAAAACAGGAGACAGTATAGAACTGGAACGCCACGGAGTGACGGGTGCAGTAATACACGTACAGAGCAAAATTCACTTAGATGGAGCAGTGAGTCACTAAATGCAAGAACTCACGGGGAGGAGAGACAGAACCCGCGAGATACGACCTCAGGACAACCCGCACAAAACCTGTCGGCAAACTACCATTAGGCCACCCTATGTCTCCGAGTGCGGCCACGAGAACAGTACATGCAAGTAAAGCATCAGAAAGTTTAGGGGACGAGGTAAATGAGGATGTAGAAATTATTGAATCAAATAATGAAGGCGGGTCAAAAAACATGACAAAAAACAAGCAAGACATGCTCATCTACGAAGTTATTTAAAGAAATAAAGCAAAACTACCTAAACTAATATTTTACTTGTATCCAGTAAACAAAAAACCGGATAACCGGCTATTTAAAAACCAAACTAATTCCAAATCTACTTATCTAAAGCCGCAGGAGTCTGGCGACAACCTTATGTACTGGTAACCATCTCAATCTCCAAAATTCTCCTGTTTTACCTAATGCTTCAGAATATTTCAATTTAACATTAGCATTCTATTATCAAAATACTGTAAATAATAAATAACATATTATAGAATTCAAATCAAAATTTAGGTATAATACATACCATCCATGCAACTCAAAATTCATTCTAAACAGAAACAAATCCTCAGAAACTCAAACAAAACTGTATACAGCCCTTTTCTTATATATTAAAATATATAACCATTATGGTAAATATTAAACACCAAATCCCAAATTTTTTATATATCCAGATTTATGAACCCTATTTTACACAGTGGTATATTAGGGTTATAGTTGATACATAAAAATACACAATCTTAACAAAAATATTTTAAATACTAGAAGGAAGAAAATATGTTAAAATCTGATGCATATTAATTTAAACTATTTCAGACGTTTAAACACTGAGTTTATAAACATCATGAAAGCGGTATATTAGGGTTAGAGTTGATACATAAGAATACACAATTTTAACAAAAATATTTTAAATACTAGAAGGAAGAAAATATGTTATAATCTGATGCATATTAATTTAAACTATTAATATGCATCAGATTATAACATATTTTCTTCCTTCTAGCATTTAAAATATTTTTGTTAAAATTGTGTATTTTTATGTATCAACTCTAACCCTAATATACCACTTTCCCAAAATTTAGCAAAAAGTTAAATTTAAAAAAAAATCACATATACAATGCAAATGCTACAAAATCATCAACCCCTTCTCCCTATATACTTATATATAGTACTGAAAAAACAAAATATCACTAAACGCTGAAATTTACAAAATTTTCCAAATTAATTAAAAGGTGTAATTAAAACAATCAATCTTAACAACAATTACTTTAAATTTAACTACAGGAGCACAAAGCGCAAGCGTGGGAGAATACCATGGCCAGGCTGAACATCGAGAGTGGCGACATATGGAGCATCGCTAAATCCCTCAAAAACCGCCCAGTACAATAAAATCACCATTTCAGGGAAACCGAGGTCTAGCCTACAACCCTCAGGTCCAGGTAAATGTCTTCGCCGACTACCTTGAACGTACCTTACGTCCAAAATATAACCCCCAGGGCGACATCTTTTTTGAACGCGTTCGAAGGGAGGTACGCAGACACCTTCGACGCCCTCCCCAAGACGTTTCAGATTACCTATTATCCGCCCTAGCGATTTCCAAGGCAGAATCCTGCGTCTCAAACCAAAGAAGGCTGCGGCGCCTGATGGGATAACTCCCCTCATGCTCCGAAACCTTCCCTTCAACGCCGTGCTCTTTCTAACAAAGGCATTTAATAAGTATCTCGCCCTGGGATACTTTTCACGCGAGCGGTGAGAGGCCAGGGTGATCTGCATCTTGAAACCCGTGAAGGCCCTGGTACACCCATCAAATTACCGTTCCAATAGTCTCCTTCCAACTCTCTCCTAAGTTTCGGAGAGGTTAGTATTAAACCGCTTGTCCCCAATTTAGGGAGACATTCAAGCCATTACTGACCATCAGTTCGGATTTCGGTTTGGGCACTCCACAATACAACAGCTACTGAGAGTGTTGGAAGGTGGCGCACAGGGATACGAGGAAAGGGCTTTTACCGCTGCGGTATCTTTGCATGTTTATAAGGCCTTCTCTACGATCTGGCATGCGGGTTTCCTCCATAATCTAATCCAACTAGAACTCACAACACAAACAGGTTCATACACAGTTTTCTAAAACACCGCACTTTCAAGGTCACGGTCGCGGGGAAAACCCCAACACCTAGGCCTAAAATAGGCAGAGGCCCCGAAGACTCTGTGCTTTACCAACGCTATTCAGCGTCTATATAGCGGATTTCCCAAACCAGTTGAATGTCAAAATGGCCCAGTTTGCTGATTGCATTCTACTATTCCACACAGATAAGCATTTACTCAGAGGCTTCACCCCTATTCAGAGACAACTCCGCCTCGTTCAATAGTGGTCTACACGCTAGCGAATGTCTGTTAACCCAGACAAAAGCCACGCAGCTCTATTCACATAACGCCACATCCCCGACCACTGCCCCACATGCACCTTCAGAGGTCGCAGATTTGAATGGAAGCATTACATCACTTATCTATGAGTTAGGCTTGATAGGGATCTGACTTTTCGCGAGCATATTCGGGCTCTTTCTGCGAGGGTTCAGGGGGTAATTGCCTCATTGTATTCCATGCTGAGCTCTGGAATGCCTGTTCGCCTAAAGCTACAACTCTTCCGGCCCCTCACCATTCCTCTAATGCTGTTTGCCTGTGAGATCTGGTGTATGGCTGAAGCCATTTGGCTACGTTACCTCCAAACGGCGCAGAATAGGGGACTCCGTTCCATCTATTCCGTTGGCCGCTATTTTGCTGTGAGACGAATTCACTAAGCATCTTCTCTCCGCTATGTGGCGGATGAAAATAAGCGTCGGGCCAATAGATTATTCGACACTTACCACAACATAAAAGCGCCCTCGTTAGGTCTCTAGGGGAATATAATTCCATAGCAAGCCGCTACAGGAGTTATCGAGTACCGCGCGTAGCATTTGACCACCCGAGATAATATTGCAGAACCCTCCAACAAATTAAACAGAATATAATACATCCAAATAAATTTTCAAACCATGTAATTATTGTCCGTCGGTGCACTAATCTTATTCTGATACGTCACTCATTTATTTTATACAGTGAAAACATATCTGACATATTTATGATACAGAAAAAGGTCCGTAACAAATATTGTCACCACACACACACACACACACACACACACACACACACACACACACACACACACACACACACACGCAAAAGGCAAAGAATACCTAGTTTTCAAAAGGCTCGCCTTTCCGCTAAGGGCACATTAATCAAATTAAGTCCAAAGAAAAATGAAATGTTTTGTAGGTATTCCAAAAACTTTAAGGTAAGGAATAGGGGAGGTCCAGATCACGCATGCTCATTAAATGAACTATATTGGAAACAATTGATTCATACTCACACTATTACAAAATGGACTCATTTTACCTTTAAGGCTAGTGTTGTTCCCGAGTGTACTTTCTACACTCATGTGTATTTTCTTTGGTCAAAAAGAATAAGACGAAAAACTTTTAAATATGCAATAGGATATAAAAACAGAAAACAAAAAGTGAGGGACTTGAGCGTTCCATCGTACACATGTAGGAAAAGTATACAAAAGGAGGGACAACCCCTTTACAATTTGAACAGTTGGCAAACCTAGTTGAGCATCACGGCTGTGAAGAATAAAACATGTTGGGTCAGTTTGCAGTGACTGTGAATTTGAAGGTAGGTACAATTGGAATGATGCATCTTTTAATCCTCTAGATTAGAGAAAATATTAAAAATATTTTAAATAATAACAATTAATATTAAGAATGCAAATATAACCAGAAAATATTAACAATTTGAGTTTGTCGATCCTCCGTAAAGTAATATGAAACGCATTAATATAGCTGCATATATTCAAATTGATAAAGATGTCGTTTCATGTACAAGGAAAATTATGCCTAACCATAACAATATCTATTTTGACTTCAGAAAAACTGCAGTTTATAGTTATTCTTCAGCATCACGTAATTATCAATAGCGGCTCTAGTTTACGGATGAAATGCTTTATTTTTTTGTTTGTAAAAATGCTTAAGCGCCTTCCTCCTCTTGACGAATGAATTATCATCTATATATGTATTGCACTTTGCGATCAGCTTTCGACAAAGTAATTGAAATTGCAATCATGAATCGCTTTTCATTGTTAGGCTCGTTAATCTTAAGCAAATACGTGTTTTAAAAGACATCAAGACTTTTAAAAATAATATAATGGCGGTCTCCTATAATCAAGGAATCAATAGCCTGATTATCGGCAGCCATTATGCATTTTCTTAGAGGTTTATGAGTGTAAAACCGAAAGCTTTGGGCATTTGTAAGGCGGTAGATATTTATTTACTGTTTCCAATCAAAAAATTATTGTGGTGCAATGCTGCTATTTGAATTTTCTTAATTTACACAACTGTCACCACTGTTTAAACTTGAGAAAATAAGTGACCAGCATAATTAATATTTCTTTTGTACATCCAAACTTGAGCAACCAACAAATGAATCAAATTCGTTTATGGCTCGGGTTCGATCCCAGGCAACCGCAAAGTCTCATTTGTGTTGGAAAACACGGGGCTGGGAGGGGGCATTCTCTTAGATCTCCGGTTTCCACCTCCATCTCATTTTACCGGTGCTCCATCTTCATCTCTTGTATCATAAGTGTCACCCCCTGCAGCGCTGTGTTTAGGTACTAAATGCGGACGTTAAACAATACCTACATGTGAGCTTCTCAGTTTCTGTCTTTATATTGTGCTCATCCAGTATTTCCATTACAGCATTCTTCCCTCTTTAACTTTTAATATATCAGTATCTCAATCTGACACGATATTTCATTTTATTTTTCTGAGATATTTCGCCGTTAACTTTTTAAGTTTGCCTTCATTGTGTTTTACTATTGCTGCAACATCAGCCTGTAACATGAAAGCACTATCGCTTACTGCTGTTTTTAAGTGCTTATGAAGCGCTGAGCTGGTTAGATATGGAACAAGCACAGGAAATACAGTCGTAAATAGCAGCGTACAGGAAAAACCACTCCTCACAGTATACAGTAACTTATTAAGTAGCATTCATCTTCAGACTTACCACTCATTCCAAGAGAGATTTTTGTTACAGTTTTAAAAGTTAGGCTCTATTTTACTTATGAAAATAAATCAATAGCTTCAATATATAATTTTGCCCATCTTTGGGTGGATCTATAAGCCATTTTACTTCCTTTACCGTTTACGTACAATAAATAGGGGAAGTATTGCATTCCATTCAAAAATTGGAGTACAATATTTTAGGAGAAATGCTAAATTAGAGGCCTCCTGAATCCAAAGAAGTATTCTTTGAAAAACGTTCGTGAGTGTGTGTGTGTGTGTGTGTGTGTGTGTGTGTGTTTGTTTGTTTGTGTGTGTTTGTGTGTGAATATGTGTGCGTGCGTGTGTGAAAAGCATATCTAAAAACAAGAGGTTTGACCAACCTTGGTACTTAATTTAATTCTCCAAGAATGCCACATGCATGTTTTCAGGAAAATCCCCAATTCTGAACTGCCCTTTATATATAAATTTTTTTGACATTATGGATTTTCCTAATGTGGATCCAACGAATTTTAATAAGGTACAGTATATTTAGGAAATTCTTTGGACAAAACAAATGCATGTTTTAAGTTTTCTGGGGATCTCATAAGAAGTTATCTTCATTGTGGGTGACTTTTGCCCTAAGAGATAGACAAGATGTACTATACAAGAAGTATACATGTTATTCAAACACACAATTTGTGTGGATTACACTTTTTTGTGTAGTGAATCATTTCAGATGTATGCCTTGTCCTTTTGAGAATGATCCAACACCTACATTTCTTTTTTCCGAATGAGAGCTTTGTCATTATTTTCCTTCTTTCTTGGACATGCCAAAAAGATGAAGCTTCATAGTCATCACATAGCAAAAAGATTTGACTATCACTTAAGGCAGCATTCCAATATTTCCTTGCACCTATAAAAATCTAGCATTAAGATAATTTTTGCAAATTTTAAATCTAATAACATCTAGTACATAGAGGAAGTTGGTAAGAATAGATTATACATGAGTAGAAGAAGTCGTGTAAGTGCAACATGACAGATTCTTTATAAGAATCAAAGCATTTGCATAATTTTGTCATCCCAGAATTCATTTGCGCACTGCAGTGGTCAGAAAACCACCCACACTACTTTAGTTTGAGCAGGTAGTTAGCATATCTATGCAGTGAAGAATAACCAATCAGAAAAGCCTGTCTTACTATCTTGTCTCCCATATGTTAACATCAGGATTGAAGTAGCCTGGGAGTGTATAACCTTCACTTACTCTTGAGTTTTACAAATTCACAGAGAAAAATCATTTATCACTAATATTTTTATGCCTCTGTTGTATACACCTGCTTCTGCTGCCCATAGTTTCCCTAAATCACTGTTCGCAGACATCTTGTATTTTTACACCTAATTTTTGCCTTTAAAATATATACTTTTCCCCCAATTTTCCAGAATAACTATGAAGAAATATCAAAGAATTTCAGGGGTTGCCTTGAATATTACTTTGATATCTCTGATGATACAGAGGATGGCTTAATGATGAAATAGTGATTCCTGAAACTTAACAAGGAGTAAATTGTGATTCCTGAAACACAATAAGGAAGAAATAATTCCAGAAACATCAGAAAAAGTAATTCCTATTAGATTTGCCAGTGTATCATATGTCCCAGTGGCTGAGATAATTGGTGGAGTTTCTTCTTATTCACTCCACACAGCAGATTTATATACTGTATACTAACACACCATCAAGATATGAAAGAATGAATGATATATGAGACTTTTCTTGAAAACCTTGGGCTCACATCCTTGGAATGTGTTTAACTTAAATACCAACTTTATTATTTAACAAACTTTTCTTTGGTAAGTTATGCTGTTTACAGTCACTCTCTATAACAATTTTTTTTTGTAATTTATGTCTTCCAACGTTAAGTCATATCAGACGATGGATGAAATTGGTGAAATGATGCTCAAATGAGTCTGTGGTTCATGGGGCTTAGAACTACCCGACATTCGTCTTTCAGAATAAGGGTAAACTCCGGAAAAACCCCTATGCAGATAACTTGCCCTGACTGAGATTTGAACTCGAGAACTATTGAATGCGAGGCAGACATGCTGGGCACTCACTATAACAATTCTGAGGTTTTGGTGAATAGTGGGTGAGTTCTCATATTCAGAACAACCTTTAAGTGGATGGGTCATATTGAACAGTGGTTCATATGGATGAAACTATGTTGAAGTTAACCAGATGTGCATGAAACTTAGAGTTCCTGAACAGTCATATCTTCGAGATAAGGGAAAACCCTTAGAAAACCCCTATCCATATAATTTCTCTAACCCAGATTCAAATTCCAGAACTTATGAATATCAGGCACATGTACCTCCCCGCGCCACTGAAGTATTTGGAATATATCTTTTGCTTTCCATTACAAAAGCCTACCCTCTTAGCATTGCTCAATATTTCTAAACAGTTTCTTACATGTGTTATGTAACTAAGTACTTATTGCTTAATTTGAAAGACCTTTAAGCAGAAAATTCTATGTAGAAAACCATAAAGTTGCTACGAAGCACATAATAGATATATTTGAATTTATCATACATAGAGAAAGTACTGTTGAATTTGTCTAATACTTTCTGATAGGGAATAATGCCTGTAATGCCTGGTTGCTTTGTCTCCTTTATCTTTCATATCTAATACAAATATAATTAATGTAGAGTCCAAAATAATTGATCCATAAATCCACATTATGGAAAACTATAATGAACATTAGATTTTGTGTAAATTAAACATAGATTGTAACTTTTAAATTTTCAAGGAATGGTATCAGCTCTTTGTAATACTTTATCCTTTTCCTGGCTAATATGGAAAACTTTTAGCATTGGTTAAATTACTTCAAGAGTTAATATAACAAGTGTATTACCGCAAGAGCAAAATATATTTTCATACACCTCAAAATATCTTTTCGTATAACTCTTTGGAGCTTCTATTCCTCCAAAACCACTAGTTGGTCTGCTAACCTAGCACCAATGCTTTCCAAAACTTTCTATGTTAACTTTGAATAATGTTATAAACCAAAAAGATTTAACAATATGCCAAGTGTCCCAGTGCATTGTATACACACTTTAAGTAACCAAAACAACTTATGTGTTTATATTTAAATAATAATTACACATATAGTACGGTGTACAGTTAAGAATGATGATTTTAAATCCTGAAAATATTTAAAACATAATGTAATGATGAATATTTGCCACAGTTATATTGGTTCTGTTTTGCATTGTTTGTTTTGTTCATTTGGTCCTATCTTTGAACAGAGTGGCTGGCCACATAGCTCAGTCAGTAGAGCACTTGCTTGCCATTCTGGGGGTTCCAGGTTCGATTCCCGGCTGGGAGTGAAGATGTGTGAATGTGTGTGTGATTTAAAGATTACAGATCCAAAGTACCAGCAATCCAAAGTCTATGAGTTAACACCATCGCCAGCAGGTGATATTTTCTAAAGGAGAGTGGCGGCCTATGTAATCATTACAGCTAAAGGCGGGGTATAAATGAAGAACCAAAAAAATGAACAGAGGTCTAGAATATTGAATATTTCATAAAAAAACAACCTCCGGAAATCAACTTAAATGATTTTAACTACCACCGCCATACATAATAATATGCTCTCCTTTTTAAATGTTGTGTTTCCTTTTTTATTTTTTATCAGCACCATCTAATATAAAATATCTGTGACATTCAACTGAAAGTGGAAAACATTCAAATGTGGATGATTCTGTATATCTTTTTTAAGCTTCTATGCGTAAATTTATAACTGCAATACTGGTTTCTAATATATTTATTGTATTCGTGTAGATAGCACAAATGGACAGCAAGAGAAAGGCATTCTTCTGAATTGGAGAAGGAGTACAGTAAGGATCGACTAATCACCTCTTTTAAGACAGTTAGTTAAGACCGTATGCCTAGTACTTCTCAGCCCCAGGAACAAAATTTCGTAAGTAAATTTTCTAATTCTTATTCTGCTATTTTTACTAATAAAATTACCATTAACCTCATAGTAGAACAAACTCTTATGAAGTAACACTTAACAAAACAATATTACTTTTGGCACTGCTACATGATGTAAACTGTAGAACATATTATTAAATTATAGGTGAGTCGAATTTATTACATATCAGCTTCACTTACGTACCAAATTTCAGGACATGTTTCGCGAACAATGGTCTCATGGATATGTTGGGTTTGTGTATTTTAGGTAAACCATATAATCTTGCAAAGATGGTGTTGTCTGGTTTGATAGTTTTTTGTTTTGCAGTTGTTAAAATGTTGCTAAATTGTAAATAGTTTTAACACTCCTATTTACCTTCTGGCAAAATTTCTATCCCAAAAATTACAGTCCAATACTCTAAGCATAAAAAACTCTTTAGACCTGGTAGAGAAAATTGAAAATCTTAAACTAAACCCTCAAGGCACTTTAGTATCATCTGATTTCTGCTCCCTCTTCCCTAGCATCCCAATAGACAAACTTTTGATTCAACTTAAGAAATGGCTAACTTCTATTAACCTAGATGCCAATTCAATAAAAGAAAATTTGGCAATGACTGAAATATTTATACACCAAAATTATTTTGTTTTCGATGGAAAGTACTACAAACAAATTTCAGGACTGGCTATGGGAAGCCTGCTATGACCAATTTTTGGCCAATTTATACATGAGCTTTTTTGAAACACATATAACTAAAGGCTTCCCTCATATTTTTAAAACATGGTACAGATATGTAGACGACATCTTTGCAGTAGTGCATTACAAACATATAGATGATGCTTTGAATCTACTCAACCTTCAAGAACCCAGCATACGATTCACAGTAGAAACTGAAGAGGACTGTACTCTACCTTTTTTGGACCTTAACATCACAAAAAGCAATGAAAAACTGCAATTTGGTATTCAGAGAAAAGCAACAAACACAGACAATTACATCAACGCAAATAGTTTCAACCCAATTCCACACAAACATACCACCATCAACAGTCTCACACACAGATTAGTAAATCTACCCACCAGCCAGTCAGAATATCAGAAAGTATAACATCAAATCTTAAAAACTGCAATTAAAAATGGATATGGAAAAAGCCTTGTAGATAAAAAACTAAAATCATCCAAACATCAGAAAAGATTAAAGTAGATCACAGAACTTTCACATATGAAACAAGAAACTAGATTTGCTAAATTTCGTTACCACCTCTGGGCCACAAAAAGGTTTCACAAAAATATTCAAGAAATATAATATAAAATTGCCACCAAAAACAATTACAACATTAAAAACCTACTTTGCAGTAATAATACTGTTAAGATAAAACCAGAAGCAAAGTCAGGCATATACAACATTAAGTCTAAAGTCTGAAAAATTTACATATGGAGAGAAAAAGAAACATAGGCAGTAGAAGGAAAGAACATTTTAGGCACCTAAGATACAAAAATATTGATAAGTCCGCAATAGCAGCTCATTTCTGGTCTGAAAATCATAACATTGAAGATAGCACCAAATAATTAAAATACGTACAAAAACAGAGTGAACTCGTCATATGCGGGAGAATATACCTAGAATAACATAAAAACCATCTAATGAACTTGCAAATCCCACCAGAAGATAACCCCACATTTAAATTCATCACAAAATAAACAGATGGCAGCAGCAAATCCAGAACCACCCACTCTACTGGATCAAGCTTTAGTCGCATAAGAGCCGACGATGCGAACGATGGTTAGCAAAACAGGTCCTCAGATTAGGTATGTAAGTGAAGGTGATGTGCAATAAATTCGACTCATCTATAATTTAATAATTATTTCGTTCCACTGTGTTGTTCCAATACAGTTAAATTTTGTTATGGAGAACATATTGTGCCTTTGTGGGTTCGTGAAATGAAAAGTCCAATTACACCACTCAAAAATGTTCTTTATTTCCACCGACTTACAGTTAAACACTTGCCAATTACACAGAATTACGGAATGCACACAAATACGATTCACCAGTTCCTCCGTTACAATTCCACTTTGCTTTCGCAATTACGTACAATCCTCCGATGCATGTACCCAATCTTCTCGTTCGTACACTAGCACTGCACTCTTACGCTGCTTGCCAAGAACTGACTGACTGACTGACTCAATTCACTCACTGCAACCTTTTTATAGGGATATCACTGTTTTCTAGAAGTCTCTGGTTTCAGTGAATTACCGCGAAAGTTCCAGAGGACAGGGGAAGGGGAAAGAGGCGGCCAGCGACAAGTGACACTCCCCTAATCATCCCCTCGGTTAGTGACTGAGATTAATGGGAGGGTGTGGCCCGGCTGCCTCTGGTCCCTTCTTAGCTGTCGTTGGTTGTGCTTTCCGCTAATTGGGTGACACTGCTCCCTCCTCAAAGCTGGTCGTCCCGAACAGCACCATCGCAGCGGGCTAGACGATCCAGGTGTACCACCAACATCTTCCCTCGGGAACCTTCTGGATGCGGTAGACCACGTCGTTAATCCTCTTCACCACCCGGTGCGGTCCTTGCCATGTCTGCTGGAGCTTCGGGCAGCGTCGCTTGGTCCGTGTAGGACGTTCTCTTCTCCGTTGAGCCGCAGGACATTCCTGCCGACGTAGATCGTCGCCTCGTGGCTCCTGAGGGCATCCATTCCCAGAATCACCTCCTCAGCCACCTACGCGACGAACACCCACAGAGGCACGGCACTCCGCCCCAAGGTCAGCTCCAGCAGGGCCTCCTTCTCCACAGGCAAGGTGTCGCCCGATGACGTGATAAGCTCGTATGGTCGGCTCGGCTTCCTCGTCGGCAAACCCTTCGCCACGTCAGGTCTGATGATGGTCACGGCTGCCCCAGTGTCCACCAGCACGCGGCACGGCTTCCCTGTCACCCAACCGTCCGCGATGAGGCTGTCATCCATACGCCGGCTGACGGCGCGCAGTGTCACTCGAGTGGATGGTGATGACGCCGACGTGCCCCTCTCCACGCCGAGCCTTACTCGTTTTTCCGGCCGCCCTTCCTGGAGCCGGCAGTCTCTCTCTAGGTGTCCCGGCTGTCACATCCCCAACACAGGCCACTAGGTGTTCGCCGCCGTCCCTCGGCTGGTTTTCTGTCTCCGGTGTAGCGTACACTTCTCGTTCTCGACGTCGGGATAGCTGTTACCTTGGCTGCCTCCATCATTAATGCTGCTGTCAGCGCCTCGTGGATGGTTTTATAATCGCCGAGCAGTAGGCGCTGACGAATCTCCGTATCTCGTACCCCGTCAACGAAGGCGTAGGCAGGTTCCCGGGACACGAACCCTGGTGGGAGTTCGACTACGGCCTTGCTTGCCAGTTGTTCAACTGCCAGGGCGAACCCCTGCAACGTCTCCCCCGGCTGCGACCTTGCCTTTAGCTGGCTGCGGTACGCTGCGGCTAAGCGGTGGTTTCCGAAGCGATTCTCCAGGGCCTCCCAGATGTCCTTGGGCGCCGCCGTTTTCTGCACCGCGTTTAGGACTTCCGCGGCAGGCCCTAGAGGCTGGCTAATAACTGTGTGGCCTCCTCCTCTGGTGACCATTTGTTGTGCTTGGCCACTGTGTCGAACTGGCGGCGGAAGACTTCAAACGCTGACGCGCTGTCATATTTCGGAGGTTTGACGCGCGCCGATATTGTGTCGCGTCCCGGCGCGTCGGCCTTCAAATCCTTCAACCTCCCTCCCACGATGTCCTCCACCATGGCGCTCAGGGACTTGACGCTGCTGTCGGCTTTTCCTTCCAGGTCATTAACGCGGCTCGGCAGGTCTTCGACGCGCTCGCCTAACTCTGTGACGTCCTCTTTTACGCCGGCCAACTGTTTTTCAAACTTTGTGGCGAGAGCCTCGTTCGCCGCCTTCATTTCCGTTGCCAGACTGCCGTTCGCTGCTCTCATTTCTGAGGTTAACTCGGCCTTCATTTCTTCCATCTTCTCATTTGCCGTCTTCATTTCCGAAGTCAGTTCGGCCTTCATTTCCATCATCTTCTCCAAAATCTTTTCCAATGCCGCGCCCATGGTTGTAATGTTCGGTGATGTTGTCGTCCCGCTTCCTGACACCAGTGGGACTTTGTGGGTTCGTGAAATGAAAAGTCCAATTACACCACTCAAAAATGTTCTTTATTTCCACCGACTTACAGTTAAACACTTGCCAATTGCACAGAATTACGGAATGCACACAAATACGATTCACCAATTCGTCCGTTACAATTCCACTTTGCTCTCGCAATTATGTACAATCCTCCGATGCACGTACACAATCTTCTCGTTCGTACACTAGCACTGCACTCTTACGCTGCTTGCCAAGAACTGACTGACTGACTGACTGACTCAATTCACTCACTGCAGCCCTTTTTATAGGGATAGCACTGTTTTCTAGAAGTCTCTGGCTTCAGTGAATTACCGCGAAAGTTCCAGAGGACAGGGGAAGGGGAAAGAGGAGGCCAGCAACAAGTGACACTCCCTTAACCATCCCCTCAGTTAGTAAATGAGATTAATGGGAGGGTGTGGCTCGGCTGCCTCTGGTCCCTTCTCAGCTGTCGTTGGTTGTGCTTTCCGCTAATTGGGTGACAATATGTTAACATGCCCATTATATTGTTCTATGTGGGATGTTATATTTTAAACAATTTAAGAGCTCCAGTTACTTCTGCACATTGCACATATCACATATCGTGACTTTGCTGCTGCTCTGCACAGATATCTTGAACTGTTGCATTCTATATACATTAATTAGGTCACTGCTGGTCTGATTGTCACTAGAGCACACTGATCTTGCAGGTACTGCGGTAGTAGTTGCCAGTAATTGATTAAATGAATACAATATACCTTGATACTAATAATTTATCTATGTATTCGCAGGTAAGCATCCATGTCATATAATCTCAATACAGTTACATTTACACTGCTTACTATTATGTCACTTCCAAGAGTATGGACTTGCTGATAATTTGCCGGATTATTGCAGCCTCAATGACCTATATGTTTACTTTATTGTATCAGTTTTAAGATCAAGTAGAATTAATAACAGTGGTTGAAGTATTACAGACCATGGAGTCTATAAATTACTAATAATTCATTTCAGTTAATTGATGGAAATTGATCACTTCTTCACATTAGCAGTACAAAGCCTGAGGTTTTTGATAGATAGAGTCAACAAGAAAAATTCAATGCCACGGCACAGATTTGAAACACGGATCTCCAGGTTTCCATCCAGTCGCTCTAACCAATAGAGCTACCATAGCCAACTTGCCGTCATGCCATTAAGTTCTCCATTTGACACACATATTTCCCAGGTAGGGGCTCTCACATTCAAGACACACCCTTTCTGGTGACTTACTATCATAAGTATTTGAGTCCCAGGCTTCATCATTTAACTCTTATTATTAGAAATAATAAGAAATGAGTAATGTCCATCAATTAACTGAAATGTATGTATGTATATATGTATGTATGTATGTATATTTTTGAAACTTGGAAAATGTATCCCCAAATATGTACATGTAACACTATGTACAGGTATGTACTATATTGCTCTTTATATGTATTTTTAACCCATTATTGTGCATAAACATCTGTTTATACTTTACCCACTGATTTAATTATACTTCCATGTAATCCAAGCTCTCGTAATTTAAAGTAGCCTCAGCCCCAGTTAGCGTGAATTACCATGGCTTAACTGTATATATACTTAAAATATACTTTCTTGTATATTTATTAATTTATTAATGCTATGTGTATGACATTGCAGGGAAATTTTAAAAGGTAATTAAAGTATATTAATATTTTATTTTAGGTCAACCCATCAGCAGATTGATAATAAAGGATCCAATAGTTAGTACATGACATGGCACAGCTCAGAGTAGTTTCCAAGGATTGCATGATGCATTAGACGGTAATTAACTTATATCTTTATTTCCAAGTGCTCTGTCTTCCCTTATTTCTTCCTTCCTCTCTGCTTCCTTCTTTCAACCCCTCCCTTCCATTTATCCTAGTGTGCCATTCTTCCTGCCCTTTATTTCTTTCTCCATCACGACATAAATTTTTTATGAAGTTAAATGTTGTCTATCTCTTACGGTATACTGGTAATGCAAAGGAAATTGAGAATGAAAAGGATATCAGAGGCTTATTCCAAGAAAAACCAAGATAAGCATTTATTTACCTTATAAATATACGTCATATGCCTTATTTTAGTATAATCACTGAGAAAATAAACATTTTGGAAAAAGTGCTCACTGTCACTTAATATCCTATTTGAACTTCCAGTAAAATTTCAGTAACTCACATTTTCAATTCACTAATGGCAAACCAGTTTCTTAATAATGTGTTGGAGTAACTTCGAAATGTTCCACCATATTTGTGTTTTCTTTACACTAATATTTTTTGTTAGAAGTATTTTTACGCTCTAAATAAATCTATGCATTACAGAATCCAGGAAATTGAGCTACACAACCCAAGCAGACAACACAAAGCAGAAAGAACTTAAAGGCATTGCTTCCTCATATTCAAAGCCAATGTCACCAAAAGGTATTTATAAACAACTCACAGCTTTTTCTATGAGAGTGCTAATAGAAAACAGAAGTTAAAGCAACAGGTTTGACAGAATCAAGACCAATAAAGTCAGATTAAGTAGATAGTTACGGAGTTTTGTTTTACTGTAGAAGTGATGGAATAGAAGCTTGCAAGTGAAAACTGTAGCATAGGTTGCTACTATTGGGATAAGTTGGGTTACTATGCTCTGAATTGAATGCTGTATGATTTAGCACTCCATTATTTTGGTTTTTAGGAAGGTACTTTTTAGAGGTAATTGTAACTTCATCACAATCCATTTAATACGTGAACTTTCGGCTAAATAATTAAGGAAAGACGGGTCTCAGTTCCACATAATCTGCTCTTAATAAATATAGTTAAAGTATATGGCTTTTACATAAGAATATGACCATGTCATTCAAAAGTTACGCTCTATCAAGCACACATTTTATTTAATGTGTAACTGGCTCAACAATTATTGTTTATTAGTACTGAAATCTATAACTTGATATATTTGGACATTTTATTGCATACTGCTTTTACATTTGGATTTATTTGGTAATGCAGTGATTTTGCACATAAGAATATAACTGGGGCCTTAGTGGAGGGGGAATGCAGATCTACGTCGTCCCTCCACTATTTTTCGGAGGGGGACGCAGTCACCTCACTAAAACTACTAATACACTTTATTAATTCATTACCCTTCTCAATTTATCATTCAAAATACTACAAAAATACCATATATATTATTTTTTTTATATACCTATATATAGATTCAAAATACATTTAAAAATATAGAATAAAAAGAAGTATTTCAGAAAGTAGAGTGCCATTGTTACCAAAATTAGGCAAGTGAGTCTACCTTGAATATACTTTTCTCACTCACAAATTTTCTGATGAAGACTAGTTTCTGGGAACCTCTTCCCTAACGTCAGTCCTGTGGTTGACTGAGGATGCATCCGATGTCTGCATCTGGCTTGGTGTCGTGCTGCCATCTAATGTCCTGGTAAGTTTGATGGCGTAATCTAGCTCGGGAATTTAAAAATTCATCACGAGGTCCTGTTTCTTCCTAATAAATATGTTTTCCCAAATCTGTAGTTCCAGAGGTTTCTTTGTCTGTTTGATCAGTTCTATTTCTTGTTTTATGTAGTGATTCTCAGACCAAAAGTGATGTGCTATGTGTGACTTGTCCATGTGTTTGAATTTAATACTTCTGAAGTGTTCTTTCATTCCTGTTCCTAGATTCCTTTTGGTCTGATCTTGTCACAATCCTGGCAGCTCATTTGGTAAATGCCTGATAATTGAGTTTTTGGTGTGCTATTTTTTAGAGGGTGGTTTAGTAAATTGCGGATGCTGTGTTTGTTCTGAGGAGCTAATTTTATGTTGAAGCTCTTAAATATCTTTTCCAATTTTTTAAAGTATTTTTAATGAAATGTAAATTTGCCATATCTGGTGTTTGGGTTTTCTAGTTTTTTAATGTAGTAATGTCCCTTAAGTTTTTATTTCTTTTGTGTCTGTAGATCAGTTTTTTGATGAAATTTGTGTTAAAGTTGTTCAATTCGGCAACCTGGTGTATGTGAATGTACTCCTGTTCATATTCTGTTTTTGTTAGCGGAATGTTGATTAATCTGTGAACCAAACAATGGAATACTGCATATTGATGTTGTACTGGGTTGAATGGGTTGCATTTAATATAATTGTCAACATGTGTTGCTTTTCTGTATATTCCAAATTATAATCCTGTTGATGTTCTAATGATTTTCAAATCTAGAAAAGTTGGCCATTCATCCTGCTCTACTTCAATGGTGAAAACTATGGATTTTTCTTGTAGGTTTAGCAACTTTATAGCATCCTCGGTTAGTCTTCTAGGGACTATAGCAAACACATCATTGACATATCTATGCCAACATTTGAAAATATGTGGAAAGGCTTTAGTAATGTGTGTTTCCAAATTACTCATGAACAGATTAGCTAGTAATAGTGAAAGAGGGTTACCCATGGCCAAGCCTGCTGTTTGTTAGAAGACCTTACTAGAGAACTTGAAGCTGTTTTGTTCAATATATAGGATGGTTAATTTGATTTATTCCTCTATTTTATCATCCGCAACATTGCTTTTGGATAACCAGCCTTTCATCAAGCAACAGGGAAGAGGTTCCCAGAAGCTAGTCTTCATCAAAAAACTTGTAAGTGGAGAAAAGTATATACAAGGTTAACTCACTTGCCTAATTTTAGTAACATTAAAAAATGTTTGACTATTAATGGACCTCCATACATATGCATGTGGAACCTAGAGGAATACATAAAAGAATGGACAAAATGTTGTACGCATGCTGAGGACACCGAATCAGGTAGTCGAATCTACAAGTACAGAATTCTGATTGGTTATCCAGCATCTGTACTTATTCACACTGTACAAAGTATTGCCTTCATTTACTGAACAGAAAAACCTATAAGAATTCTAATTGCTATAGTAGTAATAATATTAAAAATAAGATAACAATAATAGCCATAACTGTAATGAACTTCATTCACCTTAATTACCTAGATTTAAATTTTCATTGACAGCAATAGGTCAAAGAAAAATTTAGAAATGAATGATTGAGTAACGTAACTTTATGGTATTCTAAATTCATACTAACCGTGCCTACAAGTTTGCGAAGATGGTCACCCAACATTCATTAATATGGCAGATGATGATCTGATGGAGATAATAAAAAGCCAATGCTCTGATTAATTCGAAAATTTGAATAAAATGAAATGGCTGATATATTCCGTTTCCACTGAAGATGGAAAAAGTGACTGTTTCTCTGTTGTCTGCTAACCAGTTCTTGGACTACTGCACCTTCTGAGCAGTAGTCGCTTATACAGAGTAATATAAAATGTTCTTATAGGAGATCCAGTATAAATGTGTATTCAGACAACAAACAATGAGTCATCATAGAAATGGTATATTTTTCCCAGTTTTTCAAAATATTCCTCCTGGAACTGCATGGAGCATTACAACCTCTTGAACTACTTCTGGAAGCTTACATGCCTTTCAGTTTCTGGCACTGCAGCCAACGGCCTTTAGTATATTAAATATTTTTCAGTAGGTCCAGAAAATTGTTGACTTAGGGTCAGTAGGGAAGAGAAAGAATTGTATTGTGCTAGGTTGGGAACTTAGGGAGGATTACAGTGCCTCTTAGTAGAAGAGAAGAGAAATGAAAAGAATACACCTTGACTGAATAAAGTTACACATTGTATCATATTGGTAAATGTGACACTCTTCAGTTATAGCCAGAAGATTTTTTAATGGATATACAAGTATATGCTCCCAAATATAGATAGAATGAATTTATTTAATATCACTCAGACATGAATCACATATTTCTACTTACCTTTAACCTTTTAGAGCCTGAAGTTTCAAACCTCATAGAAGTTGTGAAGCAAATAAAGTATCATATTTAAATTTTTTATGTAGAAAACAATGATTATTAACTATCTATTAGAACTTTTAAATAATTTCCTTTTTATATATTAATTTCTGATTCTTTATTTATATTTATCCATGTAATATATTTTCTTTGAAGTTGAATATTTCAAGTACAGACTATGTACACTCAGTATATATACATATATATATCTTTCAAAAAAGTGTCCTATTTCTAAGATAGCTGCTATTGCTATAGAGTTACAACAGTCATTTTTTTCATATGGTTACAGTTGCTATTGATAAATAGCCATGGAATGTTGCAGCATTCAGCAAGCTGTAGAAATTGTAAAACTTTATTCTGAAATTGGATCATCTTTTTGCCAAACCTTTTATGTATTGCACGGTACCAGGCTCTTATAAGGGACTGTTTTTGACCTCCACTGAATTGTATGGATCTCAAAAACATCTGGATTCAGTAAAGTAGAGTCACATGTCATGTCACATGTCAAAACAATTCTTCTTTTGAAGTAAAAATTTAAAGGTTTTATCATTTCCCATGGTGGTGGTGGTGTTATCTGGCCCCCAAGACCATGTAATTTTATACCATTGGATAATTTCTTTTTGGGTTATATTAAATCTTGAGTTTATGCCAACAAGCCAGAAACAGTAAATGATCTTATGAATAACAATATCACATATGTTATTTGTGAAGTTGGACCTAATTTACGTTCCTGTCATTGAAAATTGTGTCAACCGTATATTTGCAATGTAACGAAGTCACTTCGAACACTTAACTGAGGTTCTCTTCAACAGGTAATAGCATTAATTATGTTACAAAATAAATAAATAAATAAATAATTAAGTAAATAAATAAATAAATATATCTCTATGATTTATAGAACCTGTTTCATTCAAGTTCAAAGATAGGACACCCTTATTGTAAATTATTATTTTATATTTTGTATACCTAAGGGCATATTCAACATAACTTAAATGCATAAAATAAAACGGTAGTAAATAAACATGTTAACAACCTGAATGCATGTTAACATAAATGTTTGATTCCTTTACCTTGATTCCTTCCATTTTTACATTTTACTTTGTTATGCTCCAGAATAGCATGAGGTTTGGCATATATCTTACTTATAAGCACAAATGATAATTAATAAAACAGATATACTTAAGCTGTATCATATATTTGTTCTTTTCATTTTAACACATTTATCTGCATATATATTTGATCTATTGTGACATCCAACAACTGCATAACCAGTTATTACTAACAATTTCTAAAAAATATAATGCACAGTACTATACCTCAAACACTTTCAAAAGCACCTGTTGATCTCTTGATCATCTGAAACACCCAAAGTAGAGGACATATTTTTCTTTCTTCTTTTCTATTCAGGGTATAATTAATATGTTCATGTTGTGACTATGTGGGTTCGTAGAATTAAAAGACCAATTTGGCAAAATTCTAAATGTTCTTTATTTCCATAGAGATACACTGTTCAATTCTCACATAACATTACATCACCCGTACAATGCAGTCTTCCAAACAGTCTATCACAAACAGGGACATTAGCTCTCGTTACAACAACACTCTTGTTACACAACTGTCTTTACAACACTCTCAGCTGTTCTCTGATTACTCACTCTGTTTACAAATAATTCTTGGCAAGTCGGCACCTCCTCAATTACCTCATTCCTAAGTTTGAGATATTTCTGGAACAATAAAGAAAAACAAGTCTTCTCTGTTAATCGAGATATCACCAGAACCTTCCAAACACTGAAACCCTATCTGTCAAGAAGTAACTAGAAATTTACACTTATCTCAGTTTGTTTGTTTCGGCAGACCTTTATCTGCAAGTTATCTTTTTGTCCCAGGCTCTTGGTTTTCACACTGCCCGCCTATGAGTACCTTTTGTGTAAACCAGCCATGCGATCATAGAGACAGGATTGCGACACTATTTTGCCAACTGTAACAATAGGTAAAGAACAGACATTTCACAATTAAAACTTTGTAGCATTTTTTGATATAATTATTCTGGAAAAGCTTTTGTGCTATATACAAATTATGAATTAATATTTTGAACAACTTTTTATACACAGGTACTGAGACAAAGGGTATTAAATACACTTATATCACTTCACTAATCTTGTTGCTTATTCTGGGATCTTCCCCAATCATTGTTCCTTCTGTGCTTACCTTTTTCTGAGTCATTTCTGTTGTGGGTGTGCCACTCTTGTCCTTGCCTTTAGGAAATTGTCGCCCCCTTTTAAATTCTACAAACCTGTGGAACATGGTATCATGTAATGTAGAAAGATCCTAGAAAACCCTCCTCAAATGTCCAAATGCCTGTTTTTCATTTAAGCCACATTTTATATCTAAAAAACCATAGCATGAAAATGTTTTGTCTGAAACACTAATGCACCTGCAAGAATATTCACACCTTCCTGAATTTCTACTTAAAAAAAGGAAAATTAATAATGGAAATAAATGAGCTCTGCTTACTGCTAATAAACTTGCCTGATTTTGTAACCAAATTTCTGTTTAATCTTTGTATCTAGTTGTAAAGTAAATTACTATAAACATTTTTTGTGAAAGTCAAATTTTTAGATACCATTGTGAATAGGCGGAAAATTAAAAAGTCAGGCTTATTTTTTAAAATAGACCAATGTTAGGTAAATAAAGTTTCTGATAAAATGTACATAAGCAAATGTGTTATAAAAGAACAAACATTTATTTTTATATACATATTTTATGGTGCTCAACTTCTTTTAATGAGTTAGGTCAAATGCAACATTGAAAATGTGTGGAATACCCTTAAATGACCCTGACATCTACAAAACTTAAAGTGAACTGACATCTTTAGAGTAAGAGAAAAGCCTGGAAAGTTCTTACCCAAGTAACTCACCCTAACCAAGAATCATACTCCACACCTTTTGAATATGACACAAATGCACAAGCACCATGGCACAGATAGGGTTATATTACTTTTAGAGAGATATTTTCCCTGTACCTAGTTAAGCCTTCCTAAAAGTATCAAAACTGTAAACCATGAAATACTTTATACTTTTAGTAATAATATACATTTCATCTCTACTATATTTGGTAGAGAAAGTAAAAATGTTGGTTCTATGAGACTTTACTGCTGCAAAAGTTGATGTCCTCAGATCTTATGTTCACATTTAGGAATATTTATCTGGGTATAAATTAACTGTGTTTAAACATAGTGCTGACTTATACTTAACGTGTATATACAACTGATAGAATCATTTGCATGGTTGAATGTGCAAAACTGGATCTCTGGTTTTATTAAATTAAGCTTTATGGTTTTAGGTGAAGCTGGTATCTCTTAAAGCAAATTACTTTCATGACCAAATGGCTCCATAGTAATGCTTGCATTAGTATTGCATAGATTTTTCTGCTAATGAAGACTCAAAGTACATAATGATGTGGAAAAATAAAAACTATTTTGGGAGTTATATGTTTGATGGAACTGATCTCTCCACATCCAAGAAGATGATTAAGATGTAAGTATAAAATAGTCCTAATAATGAGCAGTTTCTGTAATGCTTCATCTGTATTGACAAATAATCAGAACCTACTGCTCTGTTTGCATTATTATTTGCAATATGCAGACTGTTCTCTGTCTCATTCTTTTGCTGGCTTGCTGTATCTTCTATGCCTTTTTCTTGCTGCTTGCATTTTTATTTCTCCCTATTTTTCTCCACATATTTACTTCCTCTCACCACCATCTGTATGTGTAGCATATATGTTGATTGATGTTTAAAATTGGTAATAAAATGTTTTGTGTTATGTTATCATGATTAAGCAATGGTTTAAGAAGTAGAGCTCCTTGTGCCTTTTGACCTGGCTTCCAAAGTAATTCTAAAATACTGTCACCCGAACGGCGGAACACCCTATAGAACGGGCAAGCAGGAGGGTTGGACGTGAACTATTCTGGGCCGCACCCTCCCATTAATCTCAGTCACTAACTGAGGGGATGATTGTCGCTTGTCGCTAGCCACCTATCCCCTCTTCCCCTGCCATCTGGAACCTTTGCGGTGATTCACTGAAGCCAGAGACGTCTAGAAAACAGTGATTTCCCTATAAAAAGGGGTGCAATGAGTCAGGACAGTCAGTCAGTCAGTGCTTTACGTGCTAGTGTATGGCGAGAAGACTGTGTGAGTGCATCGGAGGATTGTACATAATTACGAGAGCAAGTGAAATTGTAACGGACGAACTGGTGAATCGTAATTGTGTGCATTATGTAACTCTGTGTAATTGGCAAGTGTTCAACTGTAAGTCGGTGGAAATGAAGAACATTTTTGAGTCGTGCAATTGGACTTTTCATTTCACGAACCCACCTAGTCACAATACACTTTTGCTTGTAGTATGGCTTATGTATGTATAACAGTAATACATGTTAAGTAGTAATATATTCTTGAACATTCATTTCATTTTTAACTTTATAAATAGCAGAGTGTTAGAAGTAAGCTCCAGAGAATTAGTTATAAGGCTTTTTTAAAACAATCTCCATGTAAGATCCTCTAAGCCACTGTGTAGTTAGCAAGTCGTCCTCAGGAACTCCCATAGGACAAACCTTTCTCTAAATATCCATGTCAACAATTGTTTCATTACTGGTCGCATGGACTACATATGTAACCCAGCTGTGGGAAACTGACTTTAATCACAAATGACAAAAAACTGTCTAGCTAAAATATAGCCAACTGACCATTTACGACATACTGCATCAATAAGGTACCAAAACAGCCATTAAAGCAGAAGGAGAGGCACACTTGCAAACACAAAATGGCTGGGCTACATGAGGCACACATGACTACACAAGGGTTAAAATGATCCTTGCAACTCACTTTTGGTGCTAGACTAAGGAAACTTGCTGTACACATTCAGAGACACAGTGAATAGAAATTACTCCGGGTTTTATTGCAAGATGCATTTAAGCACACTCTTTCTATTTCAAAACACAACATTTCAACTATTTGGTCAAAAAAGCCATTTTAATAACTTCAAAAATTTCTGGAGGCTAAAGTTATTGAGACACAGAGAAACCTAGAATACTTTCAAAAAGAGGAAGTATTGCAAACCTTCTGTTAAAATATAAGATCAAAATTTAACTAATTTTGTCACAAGGGAGTTTTTTGGTGACATAACAAAACTAGTTAAATGTGACAATAATTACCAAACTAGCAAAGTGAATTGTTCGGGGAAATATACAAGTCAAGTGGAGAATTTAATGTCAGGACAGCATGTTGGCCGTAGTAGCTGGACGGAAACCAGGAAATCCATGGTTCAAATCCCGGCCATGCCATTGATATTTTCATGTTGAATCTATCAAAGTGCAATTGATAAGATTTGTGTTGTATCATATTTGAACTATGTGTCATCTACGGTATAGATCTTAAAAAGTTGACCTTAGTAGTTTAGGATTTCAAATTTTCAGTCCTACATATCCAAGAGTTGCTTTAGATGCAGTAAACAATTCTTTACATTACAGGTTTTAAAGTGTGTGAACAGCTGGCAAATTTGACTGCTGTGGCAATGGTTTGGATGAAAGGAAGTTCGCAGTAAGTATAGTGGAGTATGTTGTGTAAGTTATTTCTAACATACATAATATAAGTATTCCTATACTTGATATTGATATAGAAAACTTTATTGCCTGATCTTATGTATTCTGCTTACAGTTTTTATTACTTTTCCCATGAGAAAAGGATCTGGCTGTTGAGGAATTCTGCTGGTACTGTGCAAATTAATTTACCCAACTTGTGGTTTCAAGGAACATATTGTCTAAATTTTGAGGATACTCAAGTTCTTACAGGGCAGAGAATCTGAATATATGGCTTCTTCTTCTTCTAATGGCACTACAGTCCAGGATGAACCTTGGCCATTCCAAAGAGTTTCCTCCATCCATCATGACTCTCCTCCAGTTTCTACATTCCTGTTTCTGCATATCCTCTTCTGCTCCATCCAGCCATCTAGTTGGGGATCGACTACGGCCTCTTTGCCCTCCATATTTCCAAAGAGGAGCTTTTTTGTTACCTCGGACTCCTCAATTCTTGCTATATGGATTGCCCATCTGATGCTTCCTGATTTTATGATTCTTGTTACAGGTGCATCAGCATATATAGTGTATAATTCAGCATTGTACCTTTTCCTCTATCGTTCTTTATCATACACAGGACCAATTATTGTTCTCCTCAGGACCTTCCTTTCAAATCCATCTAACAAAACTTTCTTTCTTTCTAAAGAACCTTCTCTCTGCTCACAGTTTTTATTCCTTTTCCCAAGAGTAAAGGATCTCTCCGTTGAGCAACTCTCTGATAGTGCTGTGCAAATTAAGTTACTCAACTTGTAGGTTTCAGGAAACATATTGTCTAAATCTTGAGAACATAAGTACTCATAGAGGACACTCAAATTCTTATAGGGCTCAGAATCTGAATATAGGGAAGAGATCTTTTTTTATTTTTCAACTGTGCAAAATCAAAGTGAGATGCACAGCTTTACATTATACTGTTTTTTTCTCAGCTGGGAAATCAATTTTGAATTCATAAAATTGATTGTGATCAAGGAGGCTTATAAGCTACAGTTTGTCCTTGTCACCAAGTTGGTCACATATCTCGAGATTTAACTGTATTGGAACATCACAGTGAAGCGAAATAATTATTAATGTTTAGATGAGTCGTATTTATTACACATCTGCTTCACTTTCGTACCTATTTTGAGGACATGTTTCGCAAATCATCGTTTGCAATCTTTGGCTCTTATGTGACTAAAGCTTGATCCAGTGGTGTGGGTAATTCTGGAGTTGTTGCTGCCATCTATTGATTTAGTGATGAACTTAAATGTGGGATTCTCTTCTGGCGGGATTTCAGAGTTCATTAGTTGGTTTTTATGTTTTTCTATGTATATTATCTCCCATATGACGAGTTCACTATGTTTTTGTACATATTTTAGTAATTCGGTGCTATCTTCAATTTCATGGTTTTCAGACCAGAAATGAGCTGCTATTGCGGACTTATCAATATGCTCGTATCTTAAGTGCCTGAAGTGTTCTTTCTTTCTAGTGCCTATGTTTCTTTCTGTCCTCCCTATGTTAATTTTTTCACAGTCTTTACAGTTAATCTTGTAAATGCCTGACTTTTCCTCTGGTTTTATCTTATCAGTATTATTACTGTTAGGTAGGTTTTTAATGTTGTACTTGTTTTTTGGTGCCAATGTTATATTGTATTTCTTGAATATTTCTTGGAAATTTTTGTGGTTCAAGGGTGGTAAGTGAATTTAGCAAATCTAATTTCTTGTTTTATTGGTGTGAGAGCTGTGATCTGTTTTAATCTCTTTTGAAGTTTGAATGATTTTAATTTTTTATCTACAAGGTTTTTTCCATATCCATTTTTAATTGCAATTTTTAAGATTTGATGGTATTCGTTTTGATATTCTTGCTGGCTGAGGGGTACATTTTTTAATCTGTGTGTGAGACTGTTGATGGTGGCATATTTGTGTGGAATTGGGTTGAAACTGTTTGCTTTGATGTAATTATCTGTGTGTGTTGCGCTTCTATGGATACCAAATTCTAGTTTTTCATTGCTTTTTGTGATTTTAAGGTCCAAAAAAGGTAGAGTACAGTCATCTTGAGTTTCCACTGTGAATTGTATGCTGGGTTCTTGCAGGTTGAGTAGTTTCAAAGTATCATCTATTTGTTTGTAGGGCACTATTGCAACAATGTCGTTTGCGTATTTGTACCATGTTTTAAAAATATGAGGGAACACTTTGGTTATATGTGTTTCGAAAAAGGTCATGTATAGACTGGCCAAAAATGGTGATAGTGGGCTTCCCATAGCTAGTCCTGAAATTTTTTTGTCATATTTTCCATCGAAAACAAAATAATTTTGATGTATACATATTACAGTCATTGCCAAATATTCTTCTATTGCATTTTCATCGAGATTTATAGAATTTAGCCATATTTTCAGTTGAATCAGAAGTTTGTCTAACGGAATTCTAGGGAAGAGGGAGCGGACATCAAAGGATACTAAAGTGTCATGAGGTTTTAGTTTAAGATATATATGTCCGCTCCCTCTTCCCTAGCATTTAAGTACCAGATATAGGACCAGTTTCAACTCAGGTATGTAAGGAATTTAGAAGGCTGCAATATAAGTAGCTGGCTAGCCCAGATCAGATTCCAAGTTGTATTCTTTGGGTTACTGCTGTTTCTTTTTAAGTAATAGTCATGCAATAAACAGTATAATTTGCTGTCTTGGCTTTTTGGTATGATTTATTCCCAATTAAATTAAGTAGAAACAGTAAATCATGCAAGAGGACATACACAAAAGTGAATAACTTGTGCCAGTAAAGATATTTTGAAATGTTGTAACAACCTTTGGTATTCAAAAGGCCAAAATATGCTCGCTCACACAATTTTAGCTACTTTTGTTTCCACAAGGTTACTTTGCTGACAATTGAAGGCGGGCGCTATGATAACTGCAAGTACAAACCAAGGCTACTAATTCTACTAATTTTATCAAGTTTCTTTCTCTTATTATAATTAATTCTCTTCACATTTTGTAGTAAACTTTTTCTTCGTTTACAAAAATTTATTATTTACAGTTTTACCTTACACTAGAATCATATACACTAATGCTTTTCACTGTTTCTGGCACCTGAATAAACTGGGAGGAACATGTATTGCATTCCATCCAAAAATTCAGTTTTGAGTTTTTTCATGATATACATGTTGAGGTCTACTGAAGATAAAAGTATTACTAAAAAGCCTATATATGTATATGTACATCTCCATGGGAATGACACACACCATAACGCAACTACAAGTTAGATAAATACCAAGCTTCATATGTAAATTTAGCATTTCCAGTATGTAATACAGAGATCCTCATGACACTTCAGATGCAAACTACCCGTAAGACATAGTGTTTGAATTTCTTAAAAATGGCTATAATGCTTTTGACTAAAATGCCATATTTATATCTAAGAGAAAGTATATGTTGGATATTCCGTTAAAAATTATCCTCCTGTTGAAGGAATTTTTGTATAACTGTTAAAGCATAACAACTATACAAGAAGGTATTATACAAAAGATATAGCTCTCTTTATACTTACTATGTAGGTCAAATCAATTTCATGCCTGCCTCAGCAGTGTAAATAGTAAATAGTTACTGCCTCACATTCAAGAGGCCCCAAGTTTGAATATCTGTCAGGGTAAATTATCTAAATCGAGATTTAACTGTATTGGAACACCACAGTGAAGCAAAATGATTATTAATTTATAGATGAGTCGTATTTATTGCAAATTGTCTTCATTTATGTACCTATTTTGAGGACATGTTTCGCAAACAATCATCTGTATCGTCGGCTCTTATGCCGACATGCATAGGAGCCAACGATGCAAAAGATGGTTTGCAAAACATGTCCTCAAAATAGGTATGTAAGTGAAGCCAATGTGTAATAAATACGACTCATCTATAAATTAATAATTATCTATATAAGCTTTCTTTCACGTGGTTTTTCCTTATCTTGAAAGATGAATGTCTGGTTAACCTAAACTCTATGGATCCTGGGCTCAATTGGCCATCATGTCACCCATTTCCTTCATCGTTCATTACAGCAGTGTAAATTAAAAAAAGAAACAAGAAAATAATTTCATTGTTGGTGTTAACCTTTGCTAAGGTATTCATTGCTATTGGTCTAAATCGTTGAATTCCTTCTTATATAGTTTTTGAAGTGTTATGTTGTGATTCCTTTGTTTCGTATGATGTGTAAAGTTAATTGAATTTCAGCGCTATGCCATAGCAACCAACATTTTAAAATTCTTTGCCTCAGCCTTTCTTGTACCATAAATTAAATAATTTCTACAATCACCTAATTCAAATAAAATTAAGTACAACACAAATATAATATAGCAAAGGAATACAAATGTAATGTTGCAGACACTTTCCAAATATTTATTTACATTCCAGCATTGAAGTTTTGAGAATACAGAATGATATGTTCAGCAAGTTCCTCCAACTGCCACCAGAGGAAACCTCAGACCAAAAGTTGCCAGTTCATCAATGTTCTTGTGAGGGTAAACGATAAATTAAGCTTCTTGAAATCAATTCACCGGATATCAAACCAGATTGCTATTTCACTGATAATAATTTATTAATAAAATGTGGAAGGACAGTAGCAAAAGAAAATAAGCCTATCTAGCCCCAAAAGTTCAACTGCTAAACCAGACCATTGAGAAGGTAGAAACTACCAAATTTCTGGGACTTTGGATCCAGAACAATTTAAAGTTGGGAACCCAAATAAGTCACATAATCAAAGAGTTAAGTATAGCCCGCTACATGATACACGTGCTAGCAGGTTACACAAGGAGGAAACTGTTAGAAAGGTTTACTTTGTGTACGTTCACTCATTACTATGTTACAGTATAATGTTATGGGGAGTCACCTGCCAGTAAAGGATGCTTCATAGTGCAAAAGGAAATAGTTTGAGCTAAGGTAGGAGAAAAGCAAGAGCATCATGAAAACCTTTATTTAAAAACTAGGTATTCTTCCCTTTCCTTGCATTTATATGTATGAAATGATAATGTTTATCCGTAAAACCAGTAACAATACAGACTCACCTTTCACAACAAATGAATCAGTGCATAAGACAAATCACAAATCTAAATGTCTATCAATATGACACCTCCCTATGCCAAAAAGTATATTGCACTCTGGCATAAAGTTATATAACTCTGTTCTAAAATTTTTAAAGTAAATATTCTAGCCAATGAATGTAAATATATTGCCTTTAAATATGTACATATTGTATTCTTGAAAGTTTATATAAATTTGATTTCTGTAAATCATTATATTCTTGTACATCCATATAAATTTTATTTCTTGTTTAAGCAATACACAGTATTCTATCAGTTTATTAATCTATAAATACTTTTAATGAAATTTTTGACATGTCCAACATTGATTGCACTTCTTTGTACTAAACAATTATGTGGATTAATAAATTAATTACTTACTTGCAGATATACCACACAGAACTAGTTGATGACCGGTTAATAATGGAGGGGAATAAGGTTCCCAAACATGTTCCAGGAAATTTAAAAGGTAAGTGTCGTTTAGTGTTTTCAATTGACTCACCTTCAGATTTAACAATAGAGTACTTTCTCAGTTGCTATATATAGGTATGGCACATGAAGTAAATAGGCATCTAAGGACTACAAACATGGCGAATATTGCAAACTGGGCATGGTTGAAGGGAACTACCATCCTAAATTAGAAGCGAATTTGGCTGGATTTGGGATGCTTTTGTTCTTATCATTAGTGCTTATGACTGCATAGGGATAACTACTTGTATAAGCTTAGGTTTTTTGAAGCACATACATTTCGGTATTGTTATGCGACACATTATATGGTTACATCAAAGCTGAAGTGCTTTGATAGTATAATGTTTGCAACTTCCAATTCGGAAGATGGTATTGTATAACGACAGCTGTCACCAAGCAAGAATCTGTAAGGCTACAGCTAAGGCTGTAGGAAGATTTAGAATGTGTTAATTTTATTGTGTTACAAAATAGAAAACCTAAGTATGTGTCTTTTAAGTGCCTTGTGGGCTTGGACCCATTGTGAGGTCGTATACATGATTTAACTGGACCAGCTATATTATCTAACCTCTTCTATATAATAAAGGAGTTCACTGTAGTAAATTTGTGGCCTTCCTTAGTTCTGTTAACGAACAAATTTCGAGGACCACTAGACCCTGATTAAGTATTTGCCACTAGACAATGGAGTTTATCTGTGGACTGAGGAGGCAAACCATTTGTTTGTGAAAACAATTTTCATTTGAAAAGCAGTATCAACAACAATTTGTTAAGATAAGTGAAGCCTAAGTAGCAAATATTTGTATTTGTGTAACCACTAGACTCTGTTACTTAATTTCTTCTAATACTAACATTTTGGTTTATTCTTTTTTTTGCTGTTGTAGTGATAATATGTGCCACCGTTGCAAATGTTTCCAATGGCATGCTCACATCCTGAACGCCACTCTTGCTTGAGTAATAGTCCTGGTCTGGAATTTGCTAACCTCAAGATCTCACCTCCCATTGTTAAGTCAGAGGTACCCAATTGCCTTCAGGCATACATTTGATCATGCAATGGTCCCTGCGCAGGTTAAAACTATTTCACCAAGAGAGGCTGCAAGATTTATTAAAGCAAATATGCTTGTGAGTTATCCGGTATGTTTTGAAATGCATAGGATCCTGAACTTCCCATGTGGTTTTTGTAAACTCCAGCACACTGGACGGTATGTCCAATGAGGAGATTCAGAAAATTTGGTGTATATCCAGTACACTGCAAGGAACGAGATGGACTGTGCCCATTTGTACCCTGTGCCTTATCTTTTATCAGGTAGATCTCCCGCACAAAATTAATGCAGGACATGAATGTATTGAAGTGTGGCCATATATACCCAATCTATTGAGCTGCTACAAATGCCAGCACTTTGGCCACACAAGTGGTTCCTGTAATGCAGTTGGTAGCTGTGTTTACTGTGGTGAAGTCAAGCATGATGATGTATGTACTTCACCTACGACATGTATAAGCTGCAGACATAATGATTCATCAAACTCCAGAGAATAACCCGTTTCATGGAACAAAAGGTGGTTGAAGGGATCCTAGTAAGAGAGAAGGTGTCCTTGGAAGCCCAAAAGCCCTTACGTATTCTTCAGCCTTCTGTCCCTAGGTTGATTACTTGTAGTGCACTTGCAATTAAGTTGGTATGTAGACGTGAAATCGCAACACAAACTAGCGGCTTAAATGGGACAGTAATTGTAGAAAGAAGAATCACACCAATATCACAGCTACAGCAACAGACACCAACAAGGTACAAGAGTGAGCACACTTACCAAGTCTGGGCCTAAGAAGAATGTTTCAGCCAACTCACCGCTGAAAGCATCTACTTCAAAAATGACATGTGAACCAATAATATAAAATAAATAACTAACAAAATTCAAGACCTCATATGAAAAAACTGATTTCCATGGGGACAAAAATAAGAACAGGGTAAAGACAGTAAACTAGCGCAAAA
The DNA here is from genome assembly GCA_030765055.1 of Mantis religiosa. Classification (NCBI taxonomy): domain Eukaryota; kingdom Metazoa; phylum Arthropoda; class Insecta; order Mantodea; family Mantidae; genus Mantis; species Mantis religiosa. Next base: position 223,670,212 of record CM060950.1, read on the forward strand.
TCCGCGATTATCTGCTCCGAAAACATATTCTGAAGAATCTTCTGAAGGGGCCTCAAATTGGCGACTATCATCGTCATTGATTGACACTCTTGAACCAAAATTTTCAGTTTGAAAGCGGTCTTCCTCCATAGAGAATATGGAGTAGGAAGACTTTACCCACACTGTCAGAATGACAGTGAAAAATGGTATGACAAACCTGCTGAAAGGAGTGTTGGCCAAAACTGAGAAAGGGGACAAATTGATTTTATCAGCACTGTGCAGATAGCGTTAAAACTATTTTTTCAAGCTAATGTATAGAAGTTAAATAATTAAATGTTGCTTTTATTTCTATTAGCATTTTGTAACAGGGTGATTATAAATGATTCATGAGGTTTTGACGTCTTATAACTTCAAAAATATAGTGGCCGCGCTGTGGCTCATTCGTTAGACTTCTTGGCTCTCACCACGGTGGCCCATGCTCGATCCCAGGCGACTGCAAAGTGCGATTTGTGTTGGACAACACGGCGTTGGGGCGTGTTTTCTCCGAGATCTCTGCTTTCCCCCGCCATCTCATTCCACTGGTGCTCCATCTTCATCTCATGTATCATCAGTGTCATCGCCTGCGGTGCAGTATGTAGTAAAAGTGGGCGTTAAATACTACACATTTCCAAAATATAATGCCGAGCCATTTGTGCTATGCTGCTTTCAAGAGCATAGATCAAAGCTTTGTAAAGTTTTCCAGGAAGCAATGGAAAATGAATTTCCCCCCCGAACCATGTTCAGTGATGAGGTGAATTTCCACCTGCATGGTAATATGAATCACTACAATGTCTGCATATGGCAAACTCCAGTGCTACAATGGAGATGGAAAGAGATACTCTAAAGATTACTGTTTTCTGTGCTGTATGACGTAGCGACTTTTATGAACCCTACATTTTTATATGAAAATATGTCACAGGTATGACTCACCCACCCATGCTACAAAACTGATTCTTTCCCAGACTAATGGTTGATATGGTGCACTTCATATTCCAACAATATAGAGCTCTGCCTCATTGGTATAGAGAAGTGCGTTGCCATCTGAATGAGAAACTTCCACGCAGATGGATTGGGGATGTGCTCAGGAGGACTTGGCATTTTCAGGTGGTCCCCTAGGTCTCACAACCTTACAGTTTGTGACCATTTTCTTTCGGGATATGTGAAAGATAACATGTACATGCAACCTTTGCCGACAATATTGGCTGAAGTCCAGAATTGCATTACTTTTATGCTGACAAACATTGACAGGGACATACTAGAATGTATATGGGCTGAACTTGACTACCACATACATGTATGTTGAGTAACAGGAGTAGACCTCACTGAACATTTGTAATGATATGCAAGACACCTGGAAATGCGTTTTTTGATACAATGTATCATTCTTTGTGTTATATGAAATACTTTTTGAAATACATCTATATAAAGCTTGATGTATCATTTGTAATTATCCAGTATATAATTGTTTTTTTCTCCTAACTGTGAATTTTGATTTTATTTGCAATTTTCTTTTTCTTTTTTGTAATTTATATAATTAAATTTATCTCTGGCTGTTACCATGATTAGTTTTTAAAGGGCACTGATGACCTCATAGTTGAGTGCCTTTATATACATCTCCTCCTCCTTATCATCATCATCATCATCATCATCATCATCATCATCATCATCATCATCATCATCATCATCATCATCATCATCATCATCATCATCATCATCATCATCATCATCATCATCATCATCATCATCATCATCATCATCATCATCATCATCATCATCATCATCATCATCATCATCATCATCATCATCACCACCACCACCACCATCCCCATCACCACCACCCGGATGGCAGTTGCTTAACAGTATTCAAGTTTGATTTTTGGTTGATGTAATTTATAGACCATGAATTATAAGTAGGATTCTGTCATTGCTCTGAACTTTGGCTGCTATTTGGATTAGCTCTAGTGTTACCACGGTTGTCCGCAAGCCTAGTAGGTAACCTTACGCCATATGAGCTAGAATTTTCTAGAGAACTCACCAGGATGCTTTCGTGTAGTGGCGAAATGGCATACATTTTTACTACTCTGTATCCAGTTTCATCACATTTGAGAGTCTCATGGGTAAGCAGCGGCCAATAGAATACATGGATATTAGGCTTCTGTATTTTTTCCATTGTCACCATAGAAGCACACAGGCATTCCAGACCTCAGGATTGGTTTCAGAGAGGTGCTGACAGTTAGGCTCGGGTAAGGATGTATCTGATGTTTACAAGAAGTAAAACCTTTATCCAGTTTTGCTCCAAGAAAGATGATTGAATTTTTAGATTCAGTCCTTTGACTTCTTAACTGCAATTTGGTGCAGTCAGCAGAGATATGGTCCTTCATAAGTAGAACGACATGACTCCTGTCATAGTTAACAGACATACATCAATGTGGTCAGGACTTCTATATGAGGCAGAGGTTTTTCTGCACGAAGTTGAAGGCTCTTAAACAGAAACGGACAAGGACTCAAAACTTAACAAAACATATCTTCTGATTTTTTACCATGCTTAACAGATAACTATCCACAAAGTCATATGAACCAGTTAGCAACCAATAACACTGAAGAGGCCAGGATTCGCTTGCAGCACTCACTGCAGCACCCTTTGTACCCCAAACAAGATATGTATGGGCATCTGGTGTGTAAATGGCCCTGAAGTTGCAGCCAACAAAATAGTTGTTACAGAACATTCACTCAGAAGATGCAGACTATGCATTAACGATGTTGATGGAAGACCATGGCTAATATGCGTGAAAGAATTTATGATTGTTTAATCTTTGTTTATATAGTCAGTCATATTCAAAATTCCTGACATTGCTAAAGAATATAAACAAGCATCTGTTCATTAGTAAAATAGATGTTTAGTCTGAAGTTCATAGCAGTGCAGATGCAAAGAGAGAAGGAATATTTATAGTTCCTCACTGTAGATGAGTTGATACTGGATAGAGGACAGACTTAATTTCAAGTCATAAATTGCGTAGGTTGTTTTCCTTTCCTTCCATGAAAATAATGATCATTACCTAAAGGTCTTTTTTTTTCTTCAAGCTTTACATAAAGTCATTCGCTGAATCTTCAATAATATTGTCAATATTTTCTAAACTTTATTTTCTTTCAGATTTTACATTGGTGCTTCAGTTTTTTTAATCTAGCCTGAATAGTACACTTTAAATTGTTTTTATGATAATAAACTTCTGTTGCAGGATTTTACCTTGGATACTTTGATGAAGAAGCTGCTAGATGAGGCTTATGCTTTCCAACTTATATCAAAATGAGCTAAAAGCTCCTTGAGTGCAGATTTTATTAAAACTTTCAGTTATTCCATTAATAACGTTCTTGAGTAAAAAGTATGTATAATTCTATCATAACTTAAAATTTATGGTTTACAGGAGTAGTTCATGTTTTCCATTCTTCTTAGCTATCACATAATACTGATTTTCAACATTTGCAGAAACACACAACTGTATCTAAGTCAGCTTCTTGGATATTGGAGAGAACAGTATCATGAAACATATAGCTCCTAAGAACGTTTTTATTTTTCCACATCACTGGCTGCCTTATGTGCTTTGCGCCTTCATTAGGAGAGAAACCTACTCTACATTGATACAAGCACAATTCTGGAGGCTTTTGCACATAAGAGTAATTTACTTGAAGAGAAAGTTCACCTCCAACTGTATATTGGTTTGAGATTGTCTTTGAACATGAAGAAATGATGCTTTTAAATCCTTTCTGGTCTATGTTGCCTGCTTGAGTAGTGTAGCTGAATTTCCTGGATTTTTCTAATGCATCTTGCAATGCTTGGACACAATTCTGAATTGAGAAAATAGCTGTACTAGTAGTTGGATGCTTTTCCATGGATCTGCTGGTGGCTTGACCAAAGTTTCTTCAGGTGAATTAAAAGTACCAGGTATACCTGGCTGTCTGCATTGTCCTAATTAAATGAATGGTTGAACCTCACTATGCTCTTCCATCCTCTGCAAGAGAAAATCTTTCTGTTGCTGTCCATTTGCTGTTACTTCAAATTCACAGCCAATGCAAACTGATATCAACATGTGATATAGACATAAATACATGCAAAACGAAGGTCATATAGTATAATAGAGGAGGAATTATATCTAAAACAGATATCATCATCTGTGGCAATAACATATTGGAAACTGTAAACTCGGCAAAAGTGTGAAAATATCTTTCTGCCCATGTGGTAGGTTGACAAGCTTTGGCTTCAGAATACTGTACCTGCATGCACTGACACAGATTTTGGCAAAGTCATAAGCTTGACCAACCAGCAGGATGTCCTACACTAAGGTACAAACACTGTACCAAACAAGCATGTATAATTTGTATTTAATAAATAATATTTTGAAACGTTTGTAATATTTTGCCAATGCTTCAATGTAGGTATTATCAAACATTAATCCATTTCTGAAATTGTAATGAAGTACAATCTTATAATAAAAGCAAACCAAGTACCTGTAAAAAGAAATAAAAATAATACCAGAAAAGAGACCATGTTTTGTTATAGTATGTTTTAAATTTAGTTTCCGTATTACTTACATACAGCAGTTAGAAGAATTATCACATTCTACTTCACAAACACTATCATGGGAATTTGCTAAAAATGTCACTTGAGAATCTCTAAGTTAAAAATATTTATATTGTTTGGTCAGTATTATGTTTATCAATTCCTAAACATGACTGAACTATGTTTCTTCTTGTTGTCTATTTTAAGCAGGGCATGTCTGATATAGTCAGGTTGAAAAACTCATCCAAATAGTTGCCTATAAAATTATATTGGGGTGGCAAGTGTGGTAAAATATGTTTTGTACGCTGCCTTATTACTTGGGGCAAAACTTACACATGAGAGTTGAAAACTGTGTGGCCTATTCACCAAGAGTTGAGACAATTGGTCAAAGATAGGAAATGAAGTTGCACCTTCAGTAAATATCCTAACTTAAGAATGCATGCTGATAACTGCATGCAGTGTTATATTTTCTGAAGGTAACAGATCCAAGAAAGAAAACAACTGTGATTCTCTGCATGTGTAATAGTTAAAATTTACTGTCGCTAACACATCCCCCAAAATAATGAGAGTAACATATTTCATGCTCTGTTCCTAGACATCCTCCTGACCATGTAACATGACCGTCTCACCATACCTTAAACAATAATTGGCATCCAGTCACATGCACTACTGTTCATACTTGTTCCGCTCATTTGATGGCAAAAGGAGCCAAAACAGTAATCAGTGTAATTACCTCAACCAAGAGAGGGATCTAGAGCATACTCAGGTATGCTTCACACAACGGAATAGCCTGAACATGTTTAAGACAGCAGGGTGGTACACCAACATGCTCAAATAAGATACCAAAAATCCTATTTTCTAGAACCATTACTCTGAGCTCAGATTATATTAGAAACACAACGTACACACACACACACACACACACACACACACACACACACACACACACACACACACACACACACACACACACACACACACACACACACACACACACACACACACAACTTTGCTCAGAATTCCTCGAGTTCATACAGAAGTCTGCTTGCAGGTAGTTTCCTTAACATAGCCTTAATGGAGTTAATTCATAAAGTTTTGAATTCTGTTGGAAGATTATTATACAGAGTTGCTCCTATGTTTTATGGATCTTTGTCAGAAAACTATTATGTTATACAGATCCATACAGAGTGTACCACCTAACCCTGCAACCTCAAATATCTCCGAAATGAAGCACAATAGGAAAATTCTAATATGCTAGGACTGTGCATATGTCAGGGACTCAGAGTGAGAAAGTATACACAATCCCTAAAGGTAAACAAATAACACTTCCCACACATCCATGTATACATTGCTCTGACCTCTAGTAACGTGCTTGTGCAACTCAGAGTGTCTTATGATATCCTTTGACTCATGTATTCAAAGTAGAACACGATATATATATATATATATATATATATATACCGTGAACCCCTTTATATTAATAAAGATGAACATTAATAGATATAGCTTTATTACATGTTTCCTGGTATATACAATAGTGACTTTACAATTTCGTACTGATCTGTACGGCAACCACTACCCGGAAGAAACATAGAATGCAATTCTGACATACCAACAGAACTATTAGCATTATCTGCATCTTGCTGTACATCAGTGCAGTCAACACGTAATGTAGCTCGTCAAACATTTGACTCACTTCTACGACCTAAGTCAGGTAGTCTTCTCTGTGGCATAGTAAAAAACTTTCCGCGAACTTCACAAAGTGACAAAGGAATTCAATGAATTTTGTGTCAGTTTAAATCACATTCAGAATTCACAAATACAAGCTATAAAGAAGGTCTCTAAGGATTCACCAATATTTGGCAACCGTTGTCTGTGGTCAAATACTTTACACTGTTAGGGTTCCTTCAGAAATTAAATTTGTGATTAATCTTCCAAAGGTAACACAATGCTATATAAATGAACTCAGTCCTGAAAACAAACGATAAACTATATAATAAACTATGGTAAGTGAAATAACCAGCCCACCTCGGTAGTGTAGGTGGTAGCATGTCTGCCTCACGTTCAAGAGGTCCTGAGTTCGAATCTCGGTCAGGGTGAGTTGCCTAGATAAGGTTTTATCCGGGGTTTTCCCTTATCCTTCAAGATGAATGTCGGGTAACTCTAAGCTCCATAGACCCTGGACTCATTGAGCATCATTTCTCCCAATTCATTCACCGTCTGATATAACTTAACATTGGGGCAGACGTAAAAAAAAAAGTGAAATAACTTTGAAGACTTTGGCAAGAAGTGGAATGCCCTTGTGCCTTGTAATGCTTTTGTTTGTCCAAAATGAAAGGTGTATGTGCTCCATAGATGTTTGCTTGTGTACTTTAATATTTGATCAATATCTCGGTCCTTATTATTTCAGGCATGTTTGCTCCAATTTAAACTTTCATTGAACCTATAAGGCCCGAGCTATACACTACACAAGGTTCAAAAGAAGAAACCTTCTGGAAGGTTAAACAAATAAAACTGGTAAAGGCGTCTTGCGCTGTGGCCTACTGGGCTGGAGAATTGTGCTTTGGTTTCCTTGCACGGAAAGTGCTCGGGTCTAGGACCAGTGCCCAATCAGCATCGTAAGTAATTTGAGGAGCTACGATAGGTAGCGACTCCCGGTGAAGAAAGCCAGCTTTCCTAGGCGCTGACCATATCTCCCCTTATAAGCTGCATGACTGCCCAACTTCTACTGCACTTGTCTCAAAGGATAAAATATTATTATTCATTATTACACATTAATAAATAGTATCAATAAATTACTGCCAATTTTGTAATCAATGAAATTAGGTTAGGTAAAGAAGAAAAATACACATTTATTGAGATGAACTGTCATAAGTACAATAAGTTAGTGTACTTTACTCCAATAAATGAAAATATTTATACATTCAAAGGCTATACTACTAAACAAAGGATTATCATGGACAGTAGGCAAGCACCGAATCATTTGAATATCATCATTTTTTATTCCTGAATGACTCTTTTTACTGAGCTTACAAGGGAAATGTGCATCGTCAGTAAATACTGTAGGTATGATACATTGTGTAACCGGTTGATGTCAAGGGGCAGGAGGTAACTTGTATTATTGAACTGATTATTTACAGGCAATATTACATTTATAACAACATACTGACAACATACTTATACAACAAGTTTGACAGCTTTTCAGCAAAATCTTCATAGCTCACCTATTTTGAACCATAATTAGTGAATGACCTTTCTTTGATTCAAACTCTTGCATACATATCATTTTAAATATTAGATTTTCATAATCCTAACAGGAGATTCAAATCCTTACTCCATCAATGTTAATTTTGCTATATACATTACCAATTAGCTCATAAATTATTTAACAAAGAGGTCATATTTTTAAAGAATTAAATTTGAGGTGTATATTTCTAGTTCTATACACAAATTCAGTTTATTAAGAAGCGTAGCAATTTTCTTGGTTATAGATGGTACTTTGCTTACTAGGTATGCTAAGGGAAGTATTTTATTCCATTCAAAAGTTCAAATTAGAGTTTCCATATAAAATACATATTTAACGAGTCCCTGAGTCCCAAAGTTCACTTTTAGAAAAAGAGTGAGAGAGAGAATAAAAAGCGAGAAGTCGTGCCAAATCCCAAACTAAGCATTTCCCTGCAGCCCTTCGAAGTATGCAACATGATTTTCAACAAAGTCCCCTCACTCCAAACTACCCTTTACATAAGGTACTTCTCAGAAGTGCCTCTAAAATTTTGCTTAAAATACCATACATTTAACATATTTTGATGACGAATGAAACATTTATCTTTATTTTATTACACACATATATACAACATGTATTTCTTAATGATCATCATTAGAGCTGTTTTAGAAAATTTTCTCTGTAATGGGTAATTTTGTATTAGTCATTTTATTTTTCTAAAACTTCCTTGTTTTCCAAGCCTCAAAATATATATTTCTGGTAAAATCATGATGTGAAATTTTTAGTTGCAATAGAGTATTTCCAGGTACTATGGGTAAGCAATATAAAAAAGAAGCTAATTCCTCATAATTCATAATTTGTATATAAAATCATGGGGCCACTCATATGAGTGTTTTTATTCTGGTACAAATTCCAAGTTCAAATGCTTGTTGCTCTCTCTGATTTATATTAATCAAGATAAAGTGTTGCTGAAATTTTTTATCTTATTGCTAATTTTCTTGTAGGTGCAAAGAGAAAATGGAAATAGAGTAAGCTTTAAACGATGGTCAAATGTTTTAAGACTTGGTAGCTAAATGCCTTTGGCATTCTATTCTCCTTGCACATCCAGGGCATATACAAACTAATACGACTTCCCATTTGAGAAGAGTATAACTATGAGAAAATTAAAACCAGGAACATCTTGGAAATGGTTCACTGCGCAAAATGTACATCTTAGCACAGTACAATTTTGTCGATCCCTTACAGCTTAAGAGTTGTACAAAGGTCATCCAGAATGAAGACTTCTGAAGATATTTCCCCAAATTGGAGCCCTATATTTCATATACGGTGAATCATACAATGTCATGAACATGTGATATTCTAATCAGAATCGTTAGATCAATTATCCAGAAAATAAAATAAACAAATGTCAAAAAATGACCAATAATGTAAAGGAAATTTTGTTGAAAACTTTTGTGCGAAATTTTCGAAACTTAACTACCATGTTTTGGGTATATAAGTGAACATTTCTTGTTACATTATTCACAGACTCATGGTCACACATAAAAACACACAGAATCTTTTTTCCTAAAAGTGCCTGTTTTGGCTTCACTGACGCCAAACATGTATTTGAATCAAATTTCGGTATTTAGTTTTTAGATGGAATACAATATACCGTAAAGGATACACCAAATCTTGTTATACCAAAATTATGGAACTCGTTATAGTACACAAATTTTCAGGTGTGTGCAAATAGTTTTCGTGGCTTTCCTTGTTTATGGATTAAATTTTCAAAAATACTTAGGCGTTTTAACTCCTTACTGCTACTTATACCGCTCTTGCTGTAATTTTTAAACCGGTTCTCATACTGCTTTCTACGTTGCTTTAACGCAATCGATTTGAATAGCCATGATCATTAAAGCGATAACAATGGACCGACCATCCAGTCAAAGCTAAACGCCGTGAGTTTGAATCTCGGCAACTTCAGTCAAATATGCCGGTGGTAAAGGACGGGGAGCGGCCAGGTAAAATAATCGGTGTGATGGCATGCTTGGATATTGACGGGGTATAATTTGCCGTAGTAGAAAAAGAACTACAACGTAATTTTAAATTAATAGAATATTTACAATTCAAAAGTCACAAAATTTTGTGTTTATAACTGACAAGTTCATTATAATAACAAAAGAACCGCACTAAAACAATATTGAAGGTGAGTAAAGCCTAATGTCTCCTCAAAGAACCTCCCTGCATTAAAGGGCTAATTTGTCTAAATAGAGGAAATGTTGTCCTCCATCCAAAACGAGATATCATTGTAAATGTAGAGGGGAGTAGGGTATTATAGAACAGTTGGGAAATATGGAACACCAAGATTTCAGCTGTTTGCAGCTGCTACCACTGTGGACTGCTACTCGAAAGAGCGTTAAGACGCATTGGTCTTCAGTGACCAGCAATGCGACTGTCATCTTATCAGCTGATTAGAATAGTGAAATGTTAGTAAGTTGGCGTATAGTAAGGGACTAAACACAAATTGAGCATTTGGAAGCTGCATGTGTAATACATGAAATGTTAGCCAGTTATTATACCTAACACGGGTACTTAATAATAAAAAATATCTTTAATTGTTGTAAATGCATTAAAAGCGTGTTCACATGTTTATTAATGGCAATACTTTTCAAAAAAAATGAAACTGAAGCTAATTGTGCATATAATTTTAGATACTGATTCTGAAATTACTAATGAAACACAATCTCATGTTGGTTTACTAATGATGAATCTGAATGAAAATTTAAATAACATTGTCATTCACAGTATTTTTACATCGCGTTATATAAAATAAATCCCCCCCTCCACGACAGAGTTACTGAATGCAAAATGTGCCACGGTACTGCAACATAAACAACAGATCTACTGACCATGATTCGACATACCTGGAGGATTAAAGTGCTATAAGTACAATCCCACACAATTCATCATTAGTGTCTGTTGAGGAATACAAAGGGAGTTTTATTTCCTCTTCTTTCTCTTTGTCACAATATTCGATCACGTCACACACACACACACACACACACACACACACACACACACACACACACACACACACACACACACACACACACACACACACACACACAATGTGTGACATTTGCTGTGATTGCGCCTGAACAGAGTGTACTTAACTGTACTCGCCTGTATATGCGATAGGCTCACGTTAACTTCTCTGTCATGTGCGCCTTCTCGCTTTGCCATATAGTACATGAAATAGTCAAGAAAGAGTACCATGATGCACTGCAGTGAGAGTTGACAGAGTTGAGAGTTGTGTTTTTTTATATTCAATCCTTATATCGTAGTATATCGTAAGATACACTAAAAGAATTGTGGTTTGTTAATATTGTAGTCGTGTTTTAGTTACTTTAAAGGTTCATTGGTGAAGATGGCATTTCGGGTATTATGGATAACCAGGTTTTTATAATACCCGAAATGAAAGTATAATATTCCATATAACCGTACCAAGTGTACTGAATAGAAATAAAGTTAAAAATGAGTTTTGAGTATAATATTAGTGGCTAAACAGCTATTATTAGTTTTATAAAAAGAAATATGACCTAATTTGAATTCAAAGTACATTAAAATTAAATTAATTGAAATGCAAACAAAACCCATTTCTTCTGTTATTGAAAACTTGGTTTATGGTCTAGGCTTGTAAATATTTGTTCATAGATGTTTTGTTTGTGTGAAACCAATTATGTTTCATGTTTTAGGAAATCTAAATAATTTTTCAGAGTTTTAAACCACATATAATAAAATAAAACAAAGGCATTTAAATAAATAAATAAATAAAAATCTGAAATACGAGGCATGTTTTTTAAGTCAGTACTGTTTTGCGATTCTACGCACTGACGCCGTTACAGTCTGATTCTTCATTGTGTACGTTGGTTACTAAGTGTTTAAGATGCCTCCGACAATCGTGAGTCCCACCGATTGTGAAGTAAGGGCTGTTATACGATTTCTTAGTGCTAAAGGCGTAAAACCGATCGATATTCATCGTGAGATCTGTGAAGTTTACGGACAAAACATTATGAGTGATGGGGTGGTTGGGAAATGGGTGAGAGCATTTAAAGATGGCCGCACAAATGTGCATGATCAAGAACTGAGTGGGCGTCCTTCGGTCATTACTGAAGATTTGGTACAGAAAGTGGACGAAAAGGTGAGAGAAAACAGACGCCTGACAATTTCATCATTGTGCGACTATTTTCCTCAATATTCTCCTGTTGGTTTGTATCGCATTGTGACCGAGAGCTTGAAGTACCGGAAATTGTGTTCACGTTGGGTTCCGAAAATGTTGACAGATTTGCACAAAACCCAACGTTTAGGCAGTGCATTGACTTTCCTTGAGCGGTACCACAATGAAGGTGAAGAGTTTTAGAACAAATTGTTACTGGTGACGAAACATGGGTGGCCTACGTCACACCAGAATCGAAACAACAATCAATGGAATGGCGACATTCAGCACCCACAAAAGTGAGGTTTAAGAAAACAATTTCTGCCCAGAAAATCATGTGCACAGTTTTTGGGACAGAAAATGAGTATTGCTAGTGGAGTTTCTGCCTCGTAATGAGACAATCAATGCAGCGGCTTTTGTGAGACATTGAACAATCTACGCCGTGAAATCCAGAACAAAAGACGTGGCAAGTTGATTAAGGGTATCGTTTTGTTGCATGACAATGCCCGTCTACTTGTGGCTAATCGGACCAAAGATCTCATCAAATCTTTTCAATGGGAAACTCTAGATCATGTTCCATACAGCCCTGATCTGGCGCCCAGGGACTACCTTTTTTTCCTGCACTTGAAGAAACATCTGGGCGGTCAGCGTCTTCAAAACGATAACGAAGTCAAAACAATTGTGATACAGTGGTTAACACTTCAGGCGGCAGAATTTTATGAGGAGAGTATTCAAAACCTGGTGCCACGTTATGACAAGTGCCTCAATATTCACGGAAATTATGTAGAAAAGTAGACTAAGGTACAGGCTTTCACGTAAAAATAAAATTATTGCGATATCTATGCACGTCTATTTTTAATTCCAAAGTGGTACTGACTTAAAAATCATGCCTCGTACTCCGTCCTGGTACCTAACTTCTCACACAGGACGTTTATTTGAAATTCTACATTTATTAAAAATAATATATAGAAATAAAATAAAATAAAGTACAATATAATCAAATTAAAATAAGTAAAACAACCCTACTCCACTAGCATATCCAATTAGCCACAAAATAAACAGTAAACAATTCATAAAGTGCAATAATTTACTTTTTTTCATCAGCCTTTTCAAAATCGAAATATTTTACAATTACTTCCAAATCAAATTACAATTTCTTTTCAAATATTTAAATGAAAAAAGGTCTCTAAACTAATACCTTTATAAACTCACTTCTCATTAAATGTTTATTAAATATGTACCATATTAAATATGTCTTAAAACTACAATGTTGAATTTCTTAAAAATGGCTTTAATGGTCTTTATTAAAATACCACATGTTTAAGATATTTTCATGGTAAAGGAAATGTATATCTTGAATTTTCTGGGATATGCTCATTAGCACTGTGTTCATTGAAACATGGGCATAGTATATGGATATATATATAAAAGCTCAATGGCATCTACCAGTGCAATCCACACAAAGTGAAGACCAGGGAGTTGTTGAGCTCTCCCAAATGGGTGCCCAGCGACTCCGTGGGGCTTTCCATAAGGCAAGACCTAGAGACTAACAAGCCCCCCCATCTGGTCCTGTGGACACAAGACGGGATGGAAATGGATACGCCACTTACGCGCGGCAACCCCAAAAGGGAAGGCTACCGATTAGACATCGGCAGCGCCGCCTGGTGATCATCTAGCACACCTTCTACTAGCTATGCTGGCTAGTACGCGGGATTATATGGCTTCCCTCAACCCCGTACGGAGACGTACCCGATCTCCCACGGGTATCGGAAACAATAGGATGTGGATGTTGAGTTACAGTATTTGTGAATGAAGTTATCATATGACGCTATCATGATGTATTACTTATAAGTTAATTCAAAGTTAAGACCTTGCCGTGGTCGGGTGGTTAGACAGCTCGACTCTCACCAAGGCGGCTCAAAGTGAGATTTTTGGTGGACGGGACGGATTTTCTCCATGATGTCCGGTTTCCCCTCACCATTCTACCAATTGCTCCATCGGCACCTTTCCCATACTTTTCTCGCCCTCCTAGTATCATCCACTTTTCTCACACTCACACGAGGCATCGGGCTGATTACCCATCCTGGTTCTCTATCAGATCTAAAGCTTTAATTCCTCAGATCCGCCTTAAGAGATAGAAGCACAAGTATCCCCTAATACTGCAATAAGTGGTATACTAGGGATAAGGTAAAGAAGAAGAAAAAGTACCTTATACTGTTTTTAAATGCTCAGTGGGTATTTAATTTCGCATGATGCTAGGCAAAGTATACGGGATTTCAAAGCGAGCATAAAGCGATTTGTCTTTTTTTTTAAAGATCTGACAGTCGCTCCAGGTTCCTGTATCACTCTTTTACCTATAATGTGACGTTTATACCGAAGAACTTGTATTAGATACAAGAGAGGTTTTATAGGAATAGTCTGTAGAAGAGATAAATGCATGTGAACGTAACGCGTTATTCATATTTTAGCAGTAGAAGGTCATTATTTCATCACTCGTGAACCTATTTCAACAATAATATACTGCGGTGGTTGGCACATACTTTTCGATTTGTTTCTTAAATAGTTGAATGTTTCTTAATCATATGTTGAGGTTAAGTTTGGAAATCAGTTTTAGCCGAATCGAAGAAAGCGTTTAAAAAACAAATGCAAGACAGTGTCTGAAAAAAATGGCAGAATCGTGGGACATCTCACTGCCTTTCGGTTACTTTTTTTAATGATGGTCTGAGGGTAGTGTTTGGTTACGGATTCCTTAATTGCAAAAGCACTCGAAGTGAGCCTTTTTCGGTGTATGGATGGAATGGGCAAAAAACTGCGTGATAGTGTTACAATTTGAGATTTTTTGAACCTTTCACCTTTTCGTTGTAAAGATATGATTCAAATTAGTACACATCAATTATGTCAAAGAGCTTCGTGTGTGTGTGCGCGCGAAGGGACTTATTTCCGAGATATTTCCTGTTATTCGTTTGAATCCTGTAACACTTATACGTTTCCCAATTGGGAAATCGTAATTCCTTCTCTATGTCCTGGATGCGAAAAGAGAATGAAATGTCGAAGACATCACAGAGCAAACGGCTCTAAAATAATTTGAGTATCGTTTTAGCCTACGGCATTTTCCTGTTCACCTTGTACCTAAATAAAAAATTAAATATTTAATTTAAATATTTTGAGGAAGATATTTATTAAGTGCCATTCAGATATTAACACTAACTCACTCATACTTTCAGACACAGAAGATTGGAGAAAACGCCCGGAAACTCTAGATTTGGAAGTTGGCATGCTATCCACCAGACAAAAGCGCTGCTAATTAAAGGAATGACTATAGAACTGATTAATTGAACAATTAATAAGGATTTTCTTAAAATAAATTGATGTTTCAGAGGGATAAATCTTCTTTTATGTTGTATCGTCTATTGGAATTTATATCAAGTTAACTGCGGAAGCTTTGTGATCGGATCAGGAAAAGTCTAACGATGTCAACGAAGAAGTATTCCATCCAAGTGATGCTTAACCTGACAGAATACACGAATAAGACTCAGTTTTGTAATTTACGTTCTCCAACGTTAAGACATATCGGACAATGAATGATATTGGTCAAATGATGCTCAAATGAGAGTGAGTCCATGGAGATTAGAGCTACCGGACATTCGCCTTTTGAGGGAACGGGAAAAAACCGGATAAATCTTATCCAGGTAACTCACCCTAACCGGAATTCGAACTCGGGACCTCCTTTACGTGAGGCAGACACGTTACCAACTACGCTACCGAGGCGGACACGAAAAAGGTTGACTGATATATAAAGTATGTCGTGTATGACGAGAACATTTACAAATATTTTAATAAACAATTATTTTGCTTCAATAATATACTACCATTAATTTCTCACATTCTTGTTTTCTTCCTTGTTAAAGTTGACTTTATTTGGAAGCAGAGAACGCTTATTTTACCATTCTATGAGCATATTCGAATGGCTTGCTTAATTGCTTTGTAGATTTAAAAATACTGTTATAGATGTTTTTGGAATGGTGCTTTTAACGTTTGATTTTCCACAATGCGTCCTGCGAGGCCTACAATTTATTTAGGTAAATCCGGACCTAAGTCGTGTTTTATTAGTTTCTTATATTCAAGAGAAAATGGATTCTACTCTGGAAGTTTATGCCATGGAAGAATAAGAATCATAGAGAAGAAAAAATTAAAAGTTATAATAAATGAGGATTGTGTGCTTGTTTATTCCTTGCTTGTGTTAACAGCAAGATAACCTAAAATGTGTTTGTCTAAAGGTCGCCGCAAATAAACTGGTGAAAATTTCCTTTTAAACTATTGCAATGGCAGAAGATATACTAAGTATCGATTTTACATCGGAAAGGGAAAGACATGGAGACCATTTTCCTCGTATACACTTCCTCTAATTATTTCTTTGGGAAGGCAAGTCACTATTTGAATTACCATGGAACAGCAAGGACAGACCTCAAGGAAATCTAAGAGATTTTGACTTCTACTAGACTCTAGGACAAGAACCTTTGGAAGAGTATTAGTAGTAAAACATTAACCTTCGAACACTTACTGTGCGACGAAAGTGTTGGATAAAGCTAAAACAACTAAAATACGACAACTGGATCACACTTACTATGAAATGAAAATATTACTCTCCGTTCACTTACCCTTCCTGGTCTACCTACATGGCCTTATGAAATACAACCTTTAGTATTGTGCTATACCATTTATGTAAGGACGTAACATGAGAGGGCATTTAATTGAACTTCAGAAAAACCTCAAAGACCTGATCATATTCTGTGCAATTGAGGTGTATTTGGCTGTAGAATACCTTCACAATCACTGACATGGGATTATACAAAATTGTAAAAGGGATTACTTACACCTTTTTGTGGCACTCAAGATTATAAGCCTCCGGAAATAATCTTACACAAAGGTTATGGAAAAGCAGCGGATTGGTGGTGTTTCGGAATTCTGATACATGGAATGCCTTGTGGCTACATTTTTGTCATATGCCGAAATGGAAGCTGCTGGAAGCTTTCATGAAGCTGTTTTATCTTACAATCCATCCTGCCTTTAAGAATCTATATCATAAAGAAGAGAAGAACTACTACAATACAAACAACTTACCTCGGATATCTGAAAGAAATGCCAAGATTATCTATGTGTTTGGTGTGCAACTAAAATGACTACCTTAAACATCAATGCATGTTAGACTCAGTTTATTAATGCCAAATGAAACAGGAAACACAAGTTACGACTTGCAGTGAAATAGTGGCCTATTTTAACAGAACAAAGTTTAATACATTAATGTCGCTTGGTGCATACCATTGTTCTCTTGAATGATGATTGGTGCCTCTCAGGACAAAAATTATTCAACAAAATTTATTTTCAACAATTCAAATGTAACATGATCAGGGCACTACGTTTTAGCATAATTGTAGATGCATCTAAATTAGTTGATATTATTCTTATTATCTTTAAATTATGTGACACCCTAATTATGTTCTGTAATAAATAATGTTGACAATAAAATGAGTGTAAAGTGAAAATTTTGATATAGTTTGTAAAAACAGGTACAGGAAGAAGGAAAAGTGTGTTCCCTATTCATTATGGTGATGCACATGTTGAAATAGGAAACCAATAAAAGTTAGCTAAAATGTACCAGTTAAAACATCAAACTGAAATGATATGTGTTACAGCTTTCAACAAAATCTCTAGCAATTACACTTCCTTTAACAAAAAATGCTGCTAATTTGGAATTTGTACTTTGAAAATATGTACTTGCAAAAGTGTATATATCAGTACAAAAATTATATATCAACTTTAAAACATATAATTCAATGTGTTTAATAATGATTAGATGTTAATGACATAAAAATTTTGAAAGCTACTATTCCATATCTTATATGCAAAGGGACATTAACTGTAGATAACAAATTGGAGGTAAATCCAGAAATGTTCTATTCTTGATTTCTGTTATACACCTTATAGCATACACTGCATACTATTTTTTTAGGAAATGGATGATAATTAGATATGTGAACTGTAAGTGACTATTTAGTTTCTCATAGAATGTATAGTTGGTTGAGGAATTAAAATGACCCCATACCAATCTTAGAAATATGAATGCACGTTCTATTATCAACTGAATTTTTAACTAAATGTAAAATTGATTAACGTTAAGTAAGGAAACTGTGATTTATATTAATTACTTTT
>CM060950.1:223693415-223708415 GCA_030765055.1 Mantis religiosa
TATAACCATACATAATAAAATTCTGAAATTTGGCAGGAGAAAACATAGTATTTGTACTTGAATACCTATTTCTAAAATGGCTACCTCCCAATACTTTTGTTCACGATCAAAAACAACTTATAACTCAAAAACCAAATTTGAAGAAAGTTCCAATATATTCATAAGCTCTCCTTAGCCATTTTGGAACATTCATTGAAAGTTGTAATTTTCCTTCAGATATTATAGAGTTACAAAAAATTTATTATGGTCTCATTTCCAGAAATCAGTAGTCCAACATTCTTAAATCTGGACTCGAGAGCTACATAATGCTAATGCCCCAGAATTGATCAATAGCTTTGTTAATAACGTTAGGGACATTATCATTAAACTATGTGAATATCATGTTCCTAAAATTTCACAAACACCTTTAAAAATGTCTGGTGGAATGCTGATCTCACCATTATGAGAAAAAGTCCTAGCTTATCATAGATTTCAATGATCAAACTATAGTCTTCTCAGAGAGAAATATGAAGAGATTTACAAAAAAAAAACTTAAATTAAAATATGGCACTGATAAAACAACCGAAAGCCAAAAGTTGGATATCCTTCTGTTTTTCACAAGTGGATCCATTGGGTATGGCTTATAAATATGCCAGTAAACCTAAAACCTTTAATTATGTACTTACAACACTGAAATCTGACAGTGCAGACATTATTTCTAAAGAAACTGCAGATGCCCTGGCCTGCCCTGGCAAAGCTTAATCCATGCTGAAATCAATACACTACTTGCCACTGCAGAGGATTGCCTTTTTTCTTCAAATGAAGTAAACTGCAAGTTATACTCTTATGTTGATGATGCTCTATTACTTGTGAAGTCTTTCAGAACCTTACAGCAGTTAAACGGCCAATGAAGCTCCTCTTATCATTCATTTATGGGGTGCAACTAACAAACTGAACTTTAATGCTAGCAAAACACTGGCTATGTTAGCGACAGAGAAATGTAGAAGAATTCTCTCTATATGAATAATCTAGAGCAGTGTTTCTCAAAGTGTGCTCTGCAGAGCCCCGGCGTATCTGCAAAAGGATGTCAGGGGACCCGCAATAAGCCAGAAACCGAATAATCTCCATCAGTGCAGAAAATTCCGGGAGAACAAAGAAACCAAATATTCTATCTCATTGTATAAGCGTAACTTAATCAATGTCGGCGAGTCCTATACCTCAGTTATCTCTGCTTGCCGGCGCTTGTTTATAATAGCCGCGCTATCATTAACTGCTTAGCTAGGCTCATTATTACCATGAAACTTTATCCGCCGACTGTTCTCTTATTTGTGCCGAAACTTTTATGCCTGTTGGCATTGACACTGCTCCCTCCACAAAGCTGGTCGTCCCGAACAGCTCCATCGTCGCGGGCCAGACGATCCAGGTGTACCACAAGCATCTTCCTTCGGGGCACCTTCTGGATGAGGTAGACTACGTCGTTAATCCTCTTCACCGCCCGGTACGATCCTTGCCATGTTTGCTGGAGTTTCGGGCATCGTACCTTGATCCGGGTAGGACGGTACAACCAGACTAGGCCACCCTGCTTGAACCCTTGTCTGTTGGCTTGCCTGTCGTATAGGGTGATCATGCGGCCGCTCGGCTTCTGCATGTTCTGACGAGCCATCTCATGCATGTCGTGGAGATGGTCCAGCGGGCTCTACACGTACTCAGTTGCTGGCTGTTTTGCGTCCGGTGGGCTTCAAAAAGCCAGATCACAGGGGAGACGTAAAACTCGGCCGAAGATTAAGCTGGCTTTTGTCACCCCAATAGTGTCGAATGTTGATGAGCGTTAGGCCAGTAACAACAGTGGCACCTTGACGTCCCAGTCTCGCTGATGGCTGGCAACGGCCTTTTTCAGGTGCTCTTCTAAGGTCTTGATGTATCTCTCCACCATGCCGTCCGACTGTGGATGTAGGGGTGTGGTGCGGGTCTTGTTCACCACAGGACTCTCTAGTGCCTCCTTCATCAGGTTAGATTCAAAATTGATGCCCTGGTCGCTGTGGAGCTCTAAGGCACCCCAAATCGGCAGAACACTTACTCCACAAGACAGTCCGTGATTTTCTTCGCCTCCTGCTTCGGAATGGCATAAACCTCCGGCCACTTGGTGAAGTAGTCCACGACCATCATGAGGTACTGTTGCCTCGGTCGGACACTGGGAATGGTCCGGCTGTGTCGACGGTGATCCTTTCGAATGGCGCTCCGACGTTGTACTGCTGCATACGACCCCGGCTCTTAGTCTGGGGGCCGCGACTCGCAATGCATACATGACATTGACGCCACCATCTCTCAGCGTCTGCTCGAGCCTCAGCCAGTAGTAGCTCTGTCAGAGTTTGTCGATCGTTCGTTTTGCCCCCAGGTGTCCTCCTGAAGTACCGGCGTGCACTTCCTCCAAGACTTCCGAGACCTTACTTCGGGGAAGTACCAACTGCTCCCTCTGTGTCTTCCCATCAGGTGATTCCCATACTCGGATCAGCCATCCCGCCTTGACGTTGTGCTCAGTGGGGGGGCTTTTTAAGAAATCAGATATTGCCATATGGAAAGAGCCCGGGAGTTTCCATCGCTCCCGGGTAGAAGGAGGCCCGGGTCCTTGTTCCTACGGGTCCAGGACTAATGGGAGTAGAACCTCTGCGCTTAACTCGGAACAGCCCATCCCGTCTTGAGTCCATAGGACCAGATGGGGGGGCTCGTTAGTCTCTAGGTCTTGCCCTATGGAAAGCACCTCGGAGGACGCCGAGCGCACTTTGGGACAGCTCGGATACTCCCTGGTTGAAGGAGGCCCGGGTCCAGTTCCTACGGGTTCAGGACTAATGGGAGTAGAACCTCTGGGCTAAACTCGGAACAGCACGCGCTCTCTTGTCTTCAATGAATCCCATTGGACCCAATACGACTTGTAGTTGGCGCTCCTCGGTGCGATGTGCTCCCAAGTTTGTCTTGTCCCTGCCTCCACTACCCTCAAGAGTTGCCCCAAGTCTGCGTCCACCAGCTGCTCCTTCCTCAGGCCTACGCTATCCCAGCCATCCGCAGGCACTGCCGTGACTACTCGGACCGCTGCGGCACGCTCCTTCTCTTGCACTCTTGTGCATTGGCCGCACTCCTCTGGGCAGGGTCTTCTAGACATTGCGTCTGCGTTACCGTGGCTCTGCCCTCTACGAGGTTTAGAGGTGAAGTCGTACTCCTGCAGCCTCTGGACCCAACGTGCTGTCTGGCCTTCCAGGTTCTTAAAGCTCAATAGCCAGGTTAGGGCGGAATGGTCAGTCCTCAGGTGGAATTGCTGACCGTACAGGTACTTTGCGAAGTGCCCCAAGGTCTTTACTACCACCAATAATTCTGGCCGGGTGTCGCAGTAGTTTTCTCTGCATCGGATATCGTCTTGCTGTAGTAGGCTATCACCCGCTCGAGGCCGTCCTGAACTTGCGATAGGACGCCTCCATTGCAATGGTCGCTTTTGTCGGTGACCACAATGAAAGTGCCGCCTGGTTGTGGAAATCCCAAAATTGGAGCTCTGCACAGTGTCTTCTTCAGGTGTGGTCTGGGCGCTGCGGATCCTTAGCACTCGTGGTACCTCTGACGTTACTAGAGGAACCTTGGGGCCGAACATCTGAGCACCTCCTTCGGGATTTGCTCGCATTGGGATGGTCTCTAGGGGGTAGTGGTTCGCGATACACGTGGGAATCGGGTACGTATATGGACGGGGTTGAGGGAGGCCATTATTTCTCCCGTGTACTAGCCTGCAAAGCTATTAGAAGGTGTGCTAGATCGCCAGGAAGCCCCACCGAGGTCATATCGGTAGGCTCCACCTTTGGTGTTGGCGGGCCTAAGTGGCGTATCCACTTCGATCCCGTCTTGTGCCCTTGGACCAGATCGTGGTGCTTGTTAGTAACCCAGGTCTTGTCCTATTGAAAGCCCGACGGAGGACGCCGAGCGGCCTTTGAGACAGCTCGGGTAACTCCCTGGTTGAAAGAGGCCCGGGTCTTGTTCCTAAGGGTTCAGGACTGATGGGAGTAGAACCTCTGAACTCAACTGACTCAACTGTCTCCTCAGGTGCTGGAATGCGTGTTTGGAATCCTCCGTCCATACATAGGGTTGTTGTTCCTTTGTCAGGCGGGTAAGGGGTTTGGCGATTTTGGAGATTCCCTTTAGGAAACGGCGGTAATAACTGCACGGACCCAGGAAACTGCGCGGCTCTCGTTTATCCTATGGCTGAGGCCAATCTGTCACAGCCTTTGTCCTCTCCGGGTCTGTGGCCATTCCGGTTGGAGAGACTATGTGGCCCAAGTAGTTTACATCCTTGCGGAAGAGCTGGCACTTCTTCGCCGTCAGTTTCAGGTTGGTCGCCAGCAGTCTCTGTAGCACCTTACTCAGATTCTCGAGATGGTCTTCGAAAGTCTTGCCGACGATGATGATGTCGTCCAGGTATAGCAGGTAGGCGTCGTTAGTCAACCCTCTCATCACTGACTCCATGAGGCGTTGGAACGTAGCTGGCGCTCTGCAGAGGCTAAAGGACATAACTGTGAACTGCCGAAGTCCTTGGCCTGTCGAGAATGCAGTCTTGTCCTTGTCTCTCGGGTCTAGAGCCACCTGCCAATAAGCTGACTTCAGGTCCAGGCTCGAGAACCACTGTGCACCAGCTAGCCTGTCCAGGGTGTCGTCAATCCGGGGCAATGGAAAGCAGTCCTTACGGGTGACAGAGTTCAGCTTCGTGTAGTCAACGCAGAAGATTAGATCGCAATTCTTCTTTGTCACCAGAACTACAGGGGAACACCAAAGGCTGTCAGACTCTTCAATCACTCTCCTGGGTTTCATGCCATCTACCATATCCCGTACTGCCACTTGTTTCGCCAGCGGAACGCGTCGAGGTGGTTGCCGAATAGGCCGGGCGTCTCCGGTGTCGATGCGGTGAAGCACTTTATCCGTGCGGCCGTAGTCACTGTTTCCTTGGCTGAAGATGCGCTGGTATCGCCTCAGCAGTTGTCGAAATCTCCCGCGCCGTTCTGCGTTCAGGTGGTTGACCGCCCTCTCAAATAAGCCTTCCAGCCGGTGCCACAGGTGTTGCGTCTGCACCGGCTACTGTGTCTTGTCGATAGCTGTCACGCTGACGACGGGCTCGCACGTCCCCAGCTCCGTTCCGGCCTGGACGTGATCGGTGTCTGCCAGGATGAGCTACTTCACTGGCACCTCCTCTCGGCACGGCAATAATATCCTGGCTACACAGAGTCCGTGCACAGGAGTCATCTGGTCCAGCATCATGTTCTTCGTCCGCTGGCCTTCCAGTCGCACCGTCACTACTACCTCGCTTCTCGCGGGGACCACCACCTCTTCCTTCAAGATGACCCTGCGGATTCCAAAGCGCTCTTCGGGTTACCGGAGTATCACCTCTTCTCCATTTAGCCGCAGGACCTTCCTGCCGACGTTAACTGTCGCCTCGTGGATCCTGAGAGCATCATGTGATACTGTGGTACTGATAATTGGATACAGTGTAACTGTTTCAATACTTCCGTTTCTTTTGTTTGATTTTTATTATGATTTTCAACTACTCTCTTAATAGCGACAAACTCAGAATTTACACAATTTTGTATTTCTTTCCGCTTTAATTCAATCCTCATGCAGTGGTTTCGAAAATCATCAGATATTCTATCATGAACACCCTCATTGTTATAATTTATATTTTCTACATGCTTCATTACTTTTTCTATTTCCATATGTGCCTCTTGCACTTCTACATTAACTACTAAAAATTCCCCACTCATATAGAACTGCCCTGATCTAATTTCGTCTAACATTTGATTTTGTTTTTCTATCTGAGCTCAAACCTCGCTCATAGTCTTATTTTCTAATTCCTTCTGCTGTTCTGAGAGCTTTTCTAGTTTCTCCCCTTCATTATCTAATCTCTAATCATTATCTAAGCATGTAGGCAGGTAGGCAGGTAGGCAGGTAGTTAGGTAGGCATGTAGGCAGGTAGGTAGATAGGTAGGTAGGTAATTTATTCATCTTGTAAATCATACATTGTACATGAGTACTATGATGTAAGACACATCAAATTGTGAATTTACAGTGCAATTAACTATACCTGTAAATTAACAAGTCCCATCCAATAAGGACAAGTCAGTGTTTGTACAAAATAATGTTTTATAAAGATATCTCAAGAAATTTTATAATATTCACAATTAATTCAGAAACATCACCATATTATAAACTTTCCAAAAATTTACTAACAGAATAAAAACAGTGGTCTAGCAAGTATGCCAAAACTGACTTTTTAAATGCTGAAAAATTGCAAGTGGTTTTATTGGCTATATGCAGTTTAATAAAACAGTGATTCCTAGGTTTCTTAACTGTTTTGATGAGCTCTTGTGTTACTTCTATTCACATGAATATCCATTCTCTGTCTAGCATTATGATTATGTACTGTGTCATTAAAAGTACAATGGCCATTTCCTTTCATTAAATTTGTCTTTTTCAATTTTAAAATTTCAAAAATGAAAATACATTGGGGAGGTAAGATTTTAAATTTTTAAAATAATGGTCTGCACGTAGATGTTGATTTAACTCTTTCAAGTATTCTTAGAATCCGTTTTTGCATTATAAATGATTTAAAATGTGGCAAGTTAACCCACAATGTTATGCCATATTTTTAAATTGAGTGAGTACACGCAGAAGACGCGCTTCTGAGAGCTTTTATGTTAACTATGTGTACCAGTTGTCAGAAATTATAAGAAATTGTAGTCAGTTTTTTAATTAGATGATCAACATGGGTCTCGCACTTTAGGTTACTCTATATCCAAAGACCAAGAAATTTAGTTGTATTTACATACTTAATTACTTGATTATTACATATTAATTGTGACTGTACAGAAGACTTATTCTGAGAAAACTGAAAATGAATTGCACGTGTCTTATCCAAGTTTACAGTTAAATTATTATTGCTGAACCATTTGGAACCATAGAGAACTTTATAGAACCATATAGAAATACTGAATAGGGTGTTAATACACAATTATGTGTTGTACAGAAAACATCTTCAGCTGTTTAAAATTGCTGCTTTAATGAAGTTTCTCTTTATAAATTTTCCACAAATATATACAAACATTAAATTAGATTAATTAGGAGTCGATTAATGACACAAAACAGCACTTACTTTTAAATTTTCCCGGAACCGGTTTCTGAGGCATTCCCTCCATCTTCAGTCGGACATCGACTTGTTCTCATTGGTGTAGCTGGCAATATTTTGTCATCGGTCTCGTCTGGTGGCGGTTCAAGGAACTTGCTCTGTGGAATGTTGAAATTGAATACTTTGTTCCTATTTTTTGAAATAAAGATTTGTTCCCAAGTGGACTGTTCTTCTTTTCCTGTTGTATGTTTTAGTAATTCTGGTTCTAGATTTATGATGTGGTTTTTTTCCCAAAAATGCGTGGCAGCTGCTGATTTTTCTAACTGTTTGTATTTTATGTTCCTAAAGTGTTCCTTTACTCTTGATTCTAAATTTCTTTTGGTTTTCCCAATATAAATTTGACTACAGTCACAGCATTCAATTTGATATACATCAGATGGTATATGTCAAATTATACAAACATTGTTACTAAAATTAGGCAAATGGGTAAACCTTGTATATACTTGTAAGTGGAACAAGGTTGACTTATTTGCCTAATTTTAGTAACAATGGTACTCCACTTTCTGAAATACTTTGTTTTATTCTATATGCACAAACATATTTTGGTTTATGATCCTTTTGAACATGTATAATAATGCAAAATTTAAAATAAAGGTGAAAAAGTTGTTCACATAAATTTGCTATATTCAATAGTTAGATTTATAGATTAATAAACATACCCCTAAATGAAGATGAATTTAATAAAGAATATAAATATATTATAAATACTGCTTTAATTAACGGTTTTAATAAAGACTTTATAAATAAAACAATTGAAAAATTCAAATATCAAAAAACTGTTAATGACATTTCTATCCTTAGAAAATTAAAAGACGATTATAATTTTAAAAACTTATGTACCATCCTTGGGTTAATGAACATTTTCAAAATTTTGTTAAAGAGTTTGGTATAACTTTAGTTCCTTAAAATAAATATAGTATTAAAAATTTATGTTGTTATTTTCAAAATGCTAGGCTTTGGCAATGAATTCATTAGCACTCTTGCTCTGCAATATTTCTGTGTAGTGGGGTCCGTCAGGTAGGACTTCACAGGTTAAAAGATGTTCTTCAGTCATTTCCTCTTCTTTGTTGCACAAAGGACAATTTGGACTTGTATTAATTTCTATTCTGTGTAAGTGTTTGGACAAATAATCATGTCCCGTAAGTAATCTAAAATTTGCTACTGCAGTTTTAAGTGGGATTTCTGGAATAATTTCTAAATTTTTAATTAAAATGTTCAATTTTTTATATTTGGCTTTGTTAGGAATTGATTGATTTTGTTTGTTTTCATATTTTTTTAATACTTTTATGTATATAAAGGGTAGGTTTTTACTTTTGTTCTGAATTAAATGTGCACCTTTTTTGGCAAGAAAATCAGCTGATTCATTTCCAGCAATGCCACAATGTCCAAGTATCCACTGTAATATAATTCTTTTCTATAGTTTTTGAAGTTGTTGGATCATTTTGTGACATTGTTTAATATGGATGGACCTTATTTTATATGAACTTATTGCACATAATGCTGCTTTAGAATCAGAGAATATGACAGCAGTTTTGAATGCTCCCAGCCAGGTCTGATGGACCCATTAACCAAAGACAGGTGTGGCCTTCCAGACATACAGGGGGTTAAAGTGAGTGGATGATGTAACCACCATTACAAGCACAAAATTTGTGTCTACTTTAAAAACGTTCACATTTATCCTACATAAAACATGAATTAAGAATTGATTGCATATCTCTATAAAGGATAACATTTCTAATAATAAATAATCTGGGATCACTCAATTTGTTTCAATTATGATAAAGTTTATATTGGAAAGACGAAATATAATTTAGAAACCAGAACGAAAGATCATTTTTGTAACACTAAGTATAAACAAACTGATAAATTGGCTGTAGCAGATCATTCTTGGTCATTTAACAATGAAATAAGTCCAGGAGTTACATTATTAAAACAATTAAATAGTTCGATAGATTTAATTGTTTGGGACAACATATTTATTTTAAAAAACAAACATCGTGTAATGAATTTTGAAATACCGGCAGTTGATTCTGTTTTTAAATTTGTTTTATTTTCAGATTTTGTTAACTCCAACAAGAACATATCAACATCTAGTGTTTAGTAATGATGGCGACAGCTTTATTTCCTGGCTGAGGACATATATATATACATGAAATTGCGATCCTGAAGAACTTATAAGAATTATAATCATTTCTTATTAGATAAGTAAAGTTTTAAGTTACAACTTATTATATTTGTATATAGACAATATTTAATTTCTCTTCTATATAATTTAGTTGGCTAATCTATTTGATGTGCTTATCTACAAATATTCTTAAGAGTTTTGTTTCTTTTCTAGTAGCTGAAGTTAGCAAGTTTGTTTATGTGATTTCAACCACAGTTTTGAACTGGAAAAATCAAAGAAAATTTAGAAACAATAGCAAAGAACAGTAGAAGTTTCTGGGCTGAGAGGCTGTTGTCCACTTGGTTTCTTCATCACTCTCCCACACGTATTGCTTGCAACTGTGCCAAGCATCATTGGTGTAGGAATTTCTTCTTGTACTCTTTCCACCGATGATGCTTGCCCCAGTTACAAGCGAAAGGACTGGGAGAGAGATAAAGAAACCTAGTGGACCATGACCTTAGAGCTCAGAATCATCTACAGCACAAAATGCCGGCAGTGAAGGCCTTTCTAATAATAGCCTGCTGTTAATAGCAAAGGAACACCTTAAAACATAAAATACAAAAAAACTAGAAAAAACCGCGGTTGCCACGCATTTTGGAAAAAAAAAACCACAATATAAATGCAGAAGCAAAACTAAACAGAAAACCAAGAACTGTCCACATGGGAACAAATTTTCATATCAAAAAATAGGAACAATTTATTCAATTTCGACATGCCCCAAAAAGATTTGTTCAGCAAGTTCCTCAAACTGCCACCAGAGGACACCTCCAACAAAATATTGCCAGATATACCACTGAGAACCAGTTGATATGTGGTTCAAAACAGAGGAAAGCAGCCTCTGAAACATGTTCCAGGAAATTTACAGGTAAAATGTTGTTTAGTGTCATTAATCAACTCACCTTTAAATTTAATTGTGTATGCTTATTGACACAAAGTCGTTGCCGAGGTCAAACTGGGGACAATTGCTCAAGAGCAGTGATAGTGTTAATCTTTGGGTGAATATTACAGACACATTCATAATAATCCTGATCAAAGCAAAATTCCCACCCTCCAGTCAGGAATTGAGCCCAGGTTAGCGGAGCACAAAAGTAGTAGGTGTGTCTTTTTGCACCTCCATCATGTACAACTAGGGCTTCTATTTTATGTGTACCAAAGCTTTTGATTCAAATCCTTAAGATTTTACAAATTCTTGGTAGTCATTATTTAAAATTCTAATGCATTTATATATTTTAGAAACTATGAATTAGAAAGAAGGTGTTGCAAACAGTTTGTAGAAAGTGCAAGATTTAGAGATACCATTTTCTATGGCTAGCTATTGTAGAAAATACAAAATGTGCTTTAAAGCAAAAACTTAACATTTTAATTCAGGTACAAAACCTGGAATAAACTTCTGATGTGATACAAATTAATTTAGAATAAACTATTTTCAAGAAGGAATGTTTGTTTACATAGAGCAACCATGGCAGTAATGTAAATTTATGTTCTATGGGATAGCAACAACAGAATTATAAACTCTGTGTAGGTTATTGGTTATTTAGATGTCGCTAAGCAACAGTTTTCTCTTGCCAATGTAAGCAAAGTTAAGTTTAATAGTTTTTTGCTCTAATGGGGGATAGTAAATATTTTAGCTTTGAAGGAAAGGATCAGGGGGAAAAAAAGAAATGCTGATGCAGATTTCAAAGCACCAAATGAAGAAAATGAAACTGCAAAATCAACAAGGAAATCAGGTTAAAAGTCTGTAAAATAGAGGGAAATGAACAAATATCAGAAAGGAAAGAGGTAAGGCAAAGGGAAGTGTTGCATCATCTAAAAACCATGTTGGGTCTACAGAAACTGAAAAGGTAAAAAAACCAGAGAGGAAACTTAGTAAAACAGAGAAAGTAAAGTCTTTTGCTAATAAAGGAGCTGCTGCAAAATCTGCATCACATACTAGAGAATCAAAAGATTCACCTGAAGCAATAAGGAGGAAGAAAAGTTCTATACTTTAGTCCATAATAAAACCATATCGAGATGAATGTGATGTTGAAACAATTCAGTGCACTGCCTCAACCAGAAGCATTCAACGGCCTAGTGTAGCATCAGACAAAGCATGCAAGAGAGAGGCTGAGATCATGCACTAGCAACCACTAATGGAGGAGCAAGAAGATCAAGCTCTTGCAGCCGTTGTCCTCGATTTGGTCAAAAACAAAAGCAAGGAAAAAGCACAGCAGGCAGAAATTCTACTAAGTGAAGAACAGATTTTTCAAAGATCTAAAAATATGTCAGCATTGGAGAAAGCTGTCATCATCAGTATACTTGAGGAAACAGTTGCTAAGCTGAGTGTCCTTGGAAATACCTAACATAAACCTGTGGTAAAACCAGAGATCAAATATGTCAGACTCATTGATAAGTAAGTACCTGTTAGGTTAAGTCATTGTACATGAAATGAGCATCATCATCATCATCATCATCATCATCATCATCATCATCATCATCATCATCATCATCATCATCATCATCATCATCATCATCATCATCATCATCATCATCATCATCATCATCATCATCATCATCATCATCATCATCATCATCATCATCATCATCATCATCATCATCATCATCATCATCATCATCATCATCATCATATCATAACTAGAACTTCAACACTGGAATGGGGGTGGTTTCAAAATTTTAAAAGTTTACACCTGGTAGAAAAGGAGATATTTACAATGCAGCATACTGCAGGGGTGAGGCATAGGTGATTCAAAAGTGTTATGCTGATTGCTTCAGACTTAATCTGGTAAGTGGCAGTCACGATTACACAATTTACAGTGTCTGTTTGTATTTCAGTGCAATGGGCCGATCAAAATCTATTTTGAGTTTGAGTGTTTCTTTGCGAGCACTGCAACAGTTTGTTCTGCTCATGTCCTGGTGGAGGATTGATCAAAATTAAATTTGTCATAGTGTGATTCGGTTTATAAAGGTTTAAGACCCGGAAATGGCCTTCCTGTTGACATTTTTCAACAAAGAAACACCAACTCAAGGACCGATTTAAAAGGTTTCGATCACATAATCTCAGTCACTTTTACCTGCAAATTGTGATGCCATTCTTCTTATTGTACTTTTAACATTAAATCATTCATCATATTACTATTATGTGCAAAGACTTAACTCTAAATTGCAAGATTTGCCATTTCACTGTACTGGCACAATTGTTCTATAAACAAATTATTATAAATCTCTGGTTGCCTCACAAGGTCATTGACATCCATATGCTTTGAGTTTACTGGTGAGCATCACTAGTAACATATTGAGCTATTTAGAACTGAAGGAAGTTAGATGACCAGTCTTGGGGGATCTATCACCACCAGCTGGTCCTAGTGGGTCAGTCACAAATTAACGCAATTGAAACCTGAAAGTGAAGTTCATTAGTTTTTCTATACTTTTTTGAACCAAAAATAATGTAAAATTTGGATACGCTTTCTTGATTTCATTAGCTGCTGCCGGTGGCAACATTAATGCCTCGCCACTGTCATATTGCTGTTTTCTGCAATCTGCATTTTTACATTACTCCAGCATAGTATGCCATAAGACATTGCAGAATGGAAGTAAATAAAGTATATGATTCTCAATATATTTGTGTTTACAGATTCTCTAATGGATTCAATAAAGAATGTAACTCTAATCAGTTGTAATGCTAGCTCTTGAATTTGTTTTTCCCATTTTATTTACCATATTCCCAGGATAGAAGGACTGTTTGGGTTTGCGTGAAATGGTGAAGTGGTTTGCTAATATATCCTATATATTTGTAGTTTATATTAAGACAAAAAATTACACCTAACATAACCTATGAACCAGAAACCAAAACCTATGTAAAATAACTAAACCTAACCCGATCTAACCTAGCATCCTATGAATCAGAAATCTAAACTTACATAAAATAATTAAATCTAACCTAACCTAACCTCCTGGGAAACAAAAAACCTAAACATAAATAAAATAACTAAACTTAACCTAATCTAACCTAACTTCCTATGAATCAAAAATCTAAACTCACATAAAATACCTAAATGTAAAATAACTTTCTGTGGATCAGAAACCTAAACTTAGAAATAGTAATCATAAGCATATTAAGAATGCAAGATTGCTTTGCTCAAAAGCTCTGGTATGAGATTTTTCAGCAATTGGCATTTCTTAGCCTTATGTTGGCACCATTTTGTGTGTGCATTTCCAAAATGCACAATTGGCATTCCATTTTTAAAATTAACATCCTCTAACATATACCATATCAAACAATGAATGGAATGGGTGGTGATGTTCAAATGAGTCCAGAGACCATAGAGGTTAGAATTATCCGACATTCATCTTGATTTGATTTGATTTATTGATTCATCCATTAAAACATGTACATGTTATAGTACACGTCAAATTAAAAACTTAGTACAATATTTAAAATTAAGGTGACTAACTAAATTAAATTAATTGGGAGACGATTAATGACACTAAACAACACTTACTTTTAAATTTTCCCGGAACTAGTTTCAGAGGCCCTCCCTCTATTCTAAGCAAGACATCAACTGGTTTTCATTAATGTAGCTGGTAATATTTTGTCATCGGTCTCCTCTGCTGGCGGTTCGGGGAACTGCTGGACAAATCTTTCTGGGGGATGTCGAATTTGAATACTTTGTTCAATACTTTGTTCAATTTCGACATCCCCCAGAAAGATTTGTTCAGCAAGTTCCTCGAACCACCCCCAGAGGAGACGGATGACAAAATATTGCCAGCTACAAAAATGAGAACCAGCCGTTGTCCGGCTGAAGATAGAGGGAAGGTCTCTGAAACTAGTTCCGGGAAAATTTAAAAGTAAGTGTTGTTTAATGACATTAATTGACTCCAAATTAATTTAATTTATACAACAACACTGTTTTCAACACTTCCATGAAAGAACAGCTAACTAAATATTTATAAATTTAAAAATTCATCCACGCTGTAGAAGCTATTGAATCTAAGGAAGTTTAATAACAACTTCTTAAATTGATGCTGTGATTCAATCCTTTTTATAGATTCAGGTAGCTTATTGTAAAGATGTAAACCAGCATATTGATACTATTTTCATACATCTTTGTTTTGTGTGCCTTCAAAAAGGAATTATAAATTATCTTTCAGGACAACACTGGGAAAAGCCTTATCCAAGTAACACCCTGATTGAGATTTGAACTCAGAACCTCTTAAATGTGAGGTAGACCTATGCTGCAGAATCATGCACAGGTGGCATTTTAGATTAACTTGAGTAACTTGTAAATAATAGTGGAGTATCTGTTACAGTTTTTAATCTTATGTAACTTTTTTTATATTTATCTTTGTATCTTGAACTGACTTGTTCTATAACATATGTATTATGTTCCAAAGGATGAAATAAATAGAAATACAAATACCAAATTGAAACAGCCTACTGAAACTTTTCATCATATAATGCCTATGTGCAAAAAACAAATAATTCCAGGAGCACCTATTATACCAAGAAATGCTATAGGAGATCGTTATTTTGGCAAAAGTATTGTTTGGTTTCAAAAAGATATGGCTTATACTTCTGAATATGTCAACAACAGTTGATGATTTTAGGAATCCCCTAACAAAACGCCTTCTAGGTAAATACTAGCAATAAATGAAG
>CM060950.1:223715915-223810915 GCA_030765055.1 Mantis religiosa
TTCCAATATATTCATAAGCTCTCCTTAGCCATTTTGGAACATTCATTGAAAGTTGTAATTTTCCTTCAGATATTATAGAGTTACAAAAAATTTATTATGGTCTCATTTCCAGAAATCAGTAGTCCAACATTCTTAAATCTTGACTCGAGAGCTACATAATGCTAATGCCCCAGAATTGCTCAATAGCTTTGTTAATAACGTTAGGGACATTATCTTTAAACTATGTGAATATCATCTTCCTAAAATTTCACAAACACCTTTAAAAATGTCTGGTGGAATGCTGATCTCACCATTATGAGAAAAAGTCCTAGCTTATCATAGATTTCCATGATCAAACTATAGTCTTCTCAGAGAGAAATATGAAGAGATTTACAAAAAAAAAAACCTGAAATTAAAATATGGCACTGATAAAACAACCGAAAGCCAAAAGTTGGATATCCTTCTGTTTTTCACAAGTGGATCCATTGGGTATGGCTTATAAATATGCCAGCAAACCTAAAACCTTGAATTATGTACTTACAACATTGAAATCTGACAGTGCAGACATTATTTCTAAAGAAACTGCAGATGCCCTGGCCTGCCCTGGCAAAGCTTAATCCATGCTGAAATTAATACACTACTTGCCGCTGCAGAGGATCGCCTTTTTTCTTCAAATGAAGTAAACTGCAAGTTATACTCTTATGTTGATGATGCTCTATTATTGTGAAGTCTCTCAGAACCTTTCTGCAGTTAAACGGCCATTGAGGCTCCTCTTATCATTCATTCATGGGGTGCAACTAACAAACTGAACTTTAATGCTAGCAAAACACTGGCTATGTTAGCGACAGAGAAATGTAGAAGAATTCTCTCTATATGAATAATCTAGAGCAGTGTTTCTCAAAGTGTGCCCTTCAGAGCCCCGGGGCATCTGCAAAAGGATGTCAGGGGGCCCGCAATAAGCCAGAAACCGAATAATCTCCATCAGTGCAGAAAATTCCGGGAGAACAAAGAAACCAAATATTCTATCTCATTGTATAATCGTAACTTAATCAATGTCGGCGAGTCCTATACCTCAGTTATCTCTGCTTGCCGGCGCTTGTTTATAATAGCCGCGCTATCATTAACTGTTTAGCTAGGCTCATTATTACCATGAAACTTTATCCGCCGACTGTTCTCTTATTTGTGCCGAAACTTTTATGCCTGATGGCATTGACACTGCTCCCTCCACAAAGCTGGTCGTCCCGAACAGCTCCATCGTCGCGGGCCAGACGATCCAGGTGTACTACAAGCTTCTTCCTTCAGGGCACCTTCTGGATGAGGTAGACTACGTCGTTAATCCTCTTCACCGCCCGGTACAATCCTTGCCATGTTTGCTGGAGTTTCGGGCATCGTACCTTGAACCGGGTAGGACGGTACAACCAGACTAGGCCACCCTGCTTGAACCCTTGTCTGTTGGCTTGCCTGTCGTATCGGGTGTTCATGCGATCGCTCGCCTTCTGCATGTTCTGACGAGCCATCTAATGCATGTCGTGGAGATGGTGCAGCGGGCTCTACACGTACTCCGTTGCTGGTTGTTTTGCGTCCGGGGGGCTTCAAAAAGCCAGATCACAGGGGAGGCGAAAAACTCGGCCGAAGATTAAGCTGGCTGGCGTCACCCCAATAGTGTCGAATGTTGATGAGCGGTAGGCCAGTAAGAACAGTGGCACCTTGACGTACCAGTCTCGCTGATGGCTGGCATCGGCCTTTTTCAGGTGCTCTTCTAAGGTCTTGATGTATCTCTCCAACATGCCGTCCGACTGTGGATGTAGGGGTGTGGTGCGGGTCTTGTTCACCACGGGACTCTCTAGTGCCTCCTTCATCAGGATAGATTCAAAATTGATGCCCTGGTCGCTGTGGAGCTCTAAGGGCACCCCAAATCGGCAGAACACTTGCTCCACAAGACAGTCCGTGATTTTCTTCGCCTCCTGGTTCGGAATGGCATACACCTCCGGCCACTTGGTGAAAGAGTCCACGACCATCATGAGGTACTGTTGCCTCGGTCGGACACTGGGAATGGTCCGGCTGTGTCGACGGTGATCCTTTCGAATGCCGCTCCGACGTTGTACTGCTGCATACGACCCCGGCTCTTAGTCTGGGGGGCGCGAATCGCCGTGCATACATGACATTGACGGCACCATCTCTCAGGGTCTGCTCGGAGCCTCAGCCAGTAGTAGCTCTGTCAGAGTTTGTCGATCGTTCGGTTTGCCCCCAGGTGTCCTCCTGAAGTACCGGCGTGCACTTCCTCCAAGACTTCCGGGACCTTACTTCGGGGAAGTACCAACTGCTCCCTCTGCGTCTTCCCATCAGGTGATTCCTATACTCGGAGCAGCCCATCCCGTCTTGAGTCCATAGGACCAGATGGGGGGGGCTCGTTAGTCTCTATGTCTTGCCCTATGGAAAGCACCTCGGAAGACGCCGAGCGCCCTTTGGGACAGCTCGGATACTCCCTGGTTAAAGGAGGCCCGGGTCCAGTTCCTACGGGTTCAGGACTAATGGGAGTAGAACCTCTGGGCTAAACTCGGAACAGCACGCGCTCTCTTGTCTTCAATGAATCCCATTTTTCCCAGTACGACTTGTAGTTGGCGCTCCTCGGTACGATGTGCTCCCAGGTTTGTCTTGTCCCTGCCTCCACTACACTCAAGAGTTGCCCCAAGTCTGCGTCCACCAGCTGCTCCTTCCTCAGGCCTACGCTATCCCAGCCATCCGCAGGCACTGCCGTGACTACTCGGACCGCTGCGGCACGCTCCTTCTCTTGTACTCTTGTGCATTGGCCGCACTACTCTGGGCAGGGTCTTCTAGACATTGCGTCTGCGTTACCGTGGCTCTGCCCTCTACGAGGTTTAGAGGTGAAGTCGTACTCCTGCAGCCTCTGGACACAACGTGCTGTCTGGCCTTCCAGGTTCTTAAAGCTCAATAGCCAGGTTAGGGCGGAATGGTCAGTCCTCAGGTGGAATGGCTGACCGTACAGGTACTTGTGGAAGTGCTCCAAATCTTTACTACCGCCAGTAACTCCCGTCGGGTGACGCAGTAGTTCTTCTCTGCCTTGGATA
Organism: Mantis religiosa; assembly: GCA_030765055.1. Classification (NCBI taxonomy): domain Eukaryota; kingdom Metazoa; phylum Arthropoda; class Insecta; order Mantodea; family Mantidae; genus Mantis; species Mantis religiosa. The sequence continues at coordinate 223,718,984 of CM060950.1, forward strand.
GCGTCTTGCTGTAATAGGCTATCACCCGCTCATGGCCGTCCTGGATCTGCGAGAGGACACCTCCAAGGCAATGGTCGCTGGCGTCGGTGTCCACAATGAAGGCGCCACCCGGTTGTGGGAAACCCAAAATTGGAGCACTGCACAGGGTCTCCTTTAGGTGCTGGAAAGCGTTTTCGGCGTCCTCTGTCCACACATAAGGCCGGTGTTCCTCCGTCAGGCGGGTGAGGTGTTTTGTGATGTTGGAGAACCCCTTTATGAAGCGGCGGTAATAACTCCGCAGCCCCAGGAAACTGCGCAACTCTTTCCTATCCTTTGGGCGAGGTCAATCTCTCACAGCCTGTGTCTTCTCCGGGTCTGTGGCCACTCCGGTTGCCGAGACTATGTGGCCCAAGTAGTTAACTTCCTTGCGGAAGAGCTGGCACTTCTTCGCGTTCAGCTTCAAGTTGGTCCCTTGCAGTCTCTGTAGCACCTTACTCAGACTCTCGAGGTGATCTTCAAAAATCTTCCCGACGATGATGATGTCGTCCAGGTATAGCAGGCAGGCATCGTAAGTCAGCCCTCTCATCACTGACTCCATAAGGCGCTGGAAGTTAGCTGGTGCGTTGCAGAGGCCAAAGGGCATAACCGTGAACTGCCAGAGACCTTGGCCCGTCGTGAATGCAGTCCTCTCCTTGTCTCTCGGGTCTAGAGCTACCTGCCAGTAGCCCGACTTCAGGTCCACGGTCGAGAACCACTGTGCACCAGCTAGCGTGTCCAGGGTGTCGTCAATCCGGGGTAAGGGAAAACTGTCCTTCCGGGTGACGGCGTTCAACTTTCTGTAGTCTACGCAGAAGCGCAGCTCGCCGTTCTTCTATGTCACCAAGACTAAAGGGGAACACCAAGGGCTGTCAGACTCTTCAATCACTCCCCTGGATCCCATGTCCTCCAGCATGTCTCGCACCGCCCCTTGCTTCGCCAGCGGAACGCGTCTATGTGGATGCCGAATAGGCCGGGCGTCCCCGGTGTCGATGCGGTGAAGCACTTTGTCCGTGCGGCCGTAGTCACTATCACCTTGGCTGAAGACGCGCTGATACCGCCTTAGCAGTTGTCGAACCTTCTCCAGCTGTTCTGTGGTCAGGTGGTCGGCCGCCCTCTCCACCAAGCCTTTTAGCCGGGGCCCCAGGTGTTGCTTCGGCGCCGGCTCTTGTGTCTTGTCGATAGCTGTTACGCTCACCACGGGCTCGCACATTCCCAACTCCGTCCCAGCCTGGACGTCGTGATCGGCGTCCGTAGGATTTAGCAGTCTCACGGGCACCTCCTCTCGGCACGGCAGCAATGCCCTGGCTACACACAGTGCGTTTACAGGCGTCTTCTGGTCCAGCATCATGTTCCTGGTTCTCTGGCCCTCCAGTCGCGCCGTCACCACCACCTCGCTCCTCGCGGGAAAAACCACGTCTTCGTCCAAGACGACCCTGCAAATTCCAAGGCGCTCTTCGGGTTGACGGAGTATAACCTCTTCTCCGTTAAGCCGCAGGACCTTCTTGCCGACGTCGACCGTCGCCTCATGGCTCCTGAGGGCATCCAGTCCCAGGATCACCTCCTCAGCCACCTTCGCGACGAACACCTAAAGACGCACGGCACTCCGTCCCAAGTTCAGCTCCAGCAGGGCCTCCCTCTCCACAGGCAAGGTGTCGCCCGATGCCGTGACAAGCTGGTATGGCCGGCTTGGCTTCCTTGTCGGCAAACCCTTCGCCACGTCAGGTCTGATGATGGTCACGGCCGCCCCGGTGTCCACCAGCACACGGCACGGCTTTCCTCTTATCCAACCGTCCGCGATGAGGCTGTCATCCATACGCCGGCTGACGGCGCGCAGTGTCACTCGAGGGGATGGTGGTGATGGCGCCGACATGCCCCTCTCCACGATGGCCCTTACTCGTTTTCCGACTGCTCTTCCTGGCGTGGGCAGTCTCTCTGTAGGTGTCCGGGCTGTCCACACCCCCAACATAGGCCAGTAGGTGTTCGCCGGCGTCCCTCAGCTGGTCTTCTGTCTCCGGCATAGCGGACGCTCCTCGTTCTCGACGTCGGGAGCGATGTTATTTTGGCCGCCTCCATCCTTAATGCCGCTGTCAGCGCCTCGTGGATGGTTTTATATTCGCCGAGCATTAGGCGCTGACGAATCTCCGTGTCCCGTACCCAGTCGACAAAATTGTAGGCGGCTTCCCGGGCTACGAACTCCAGTGGCAGGTCAACCAAGGCCTTGCTAGCCAGCTGCTCGATGGCTATGGCGAACTCCTGCACCGTCTCCCCCGGCTGCTGCGACCTTGCTTTTAGCTGGCTTCGGTATGCTGCGGCTAAGCGGTGGTTCCCGAAGCGATTCTCCAGGGCCTTCCAGATGTCCTCGGGCGCCGCCATCGTCTGCACCGCGTTTAGCACTTCCGCGGCCGGTCCCTGGAGGCTGGCTATTAACTGTGTGGCCTCCTCCTCCGGTGACCATCTGTTGTGCCTGGCCACTGTGTCGAACTGGCGGCGGAAGACTAAAAAAACGTTGACGCGCCGTCATACTTGGGAGGTTTGACGCGCGCAGATGTTGTGTCGCGTCCCGGCGCGTCGGCCTTCAAATCCTTCAGCTTCCTGCCGACGACGTCCTCCACCATGGCGTTCAGGGACTTGACGATGCTGTCGGCCTTTCCCTCCAGGTTGTTAACGCGGTTAGCAAGGTCTTCGACGTCTTCCACCACGGCGTTCAGGGTCTTGGCGTTAGTGTCGGCTTTTTCCTCTAAATCATTAAGTCGGTCGTCTACTTGACCCATTCGCTTGCCCAGGTTCGTGACGTCATCCCTCATGCCGGCCAACTGTTCCTCAAATTTGGCGGCGAGGACCTCGTTCGCCTCCTTCATTTCCGTGGCCAGACTGTCGTTCGCTGCCCTCATTTCCGTGGTCAATTCGCTCTTAATTTCTTCCATCTTCTCGGTGATGTTGTCGCTGACCGCCTTCATTTGTTTCAGTTCCGCGGCCAGGTAGTTATTTGCCACTTCCGTTTTCTCTGTTAATTCGGCCTTCATTTCCATCATCTTCTCCAAAATATTTTCCAATGCCGCGTCCATGGTCGTAATGTTCGGTGATGTTATCTTCCCGCTTCCTGACACCAGTGTGACTTTGTGGGTCCGTGAAATGAAAAGTCCAATTTCACCACTCAAAAATGTTCTTTATTTCCACCGACTTACAGTTAAACACTTGCCAATTACATAAAATTACGTAATGCACACAATTACGATTCACCACAACGTAACAATAGTTAGATTTATAGATTAATAAACATACCCCTAAGTGAAGATGAACTTAATAAAGAATATAAACATATTATAAATACTGCTTTAATTAACGGTTTTAATAAAGACTTTATAAATAAAACAATTGAAAGATTCAAATATCAAAAAACTGTTAATGACATTTCTATCCTTAGAAAATTAAAAGACGATTATAATTTTAAAAACTTATGTACCATCCTTGGGTTAATGAACATTTTCAAAATTTTGTTAAAGAGTTTGGTATAACTTTAGTTCCTTAAAATAAATATAGTATTAAAAATTTATGTTGTTATTTTCAAAATGCTAGGCTTTGGCAATGAAGTCATTAGCACTCTTGCTCTGCAATATTTCTGTGTAGTGGGGTCCGTCAGGTAGGACTTCACAGGTTAAAAGATGTTCTTCAGTCATTTCCTCTTCTTTGTTGCACAGAGGACAATTTGGACTTGTATTAATTTCTATTCTGTGTAAGTGTTTGGACAAATAATCATGTCCCGTAAGTAATCTAAAATTTGCTACTGCAGTTTTAAGTGGGATTTCTGGAATAATTTCTAAATTTTTAATTAAAATGTTCCATTTTTTATATTTGGCTTTGTTAGGTATTGATTGATTTTGTTTGTTTTCATATTTTTTAATACTTTTATGTATGTAAAGGGTAGGTTTTTACTTTTGTTCTGAATTAAATGTGTACCTTTTTTGGCAAGAAAATCAGCTGATTCATTTCCAGCAATGCCACAATGTCCAGGTATCCACTGTAATATAATTCTTTTCTATAGTTTTTGAAGTTGTTGGATCATTTTGTGACATTGTTTAATATGGATTGACCTTATTTTATATGAACTTATTGCACATAATGCTGCTTTAGAATCAGAGAATATGACAGCAGTTTTGAATGCTCCCAGCCAGGTCTGATGGACCCATTAACCAAAGACAGGTGTGGCCTTCCAGACATACAGGGGGTTAAAGTGAGTGGATGATGTAACCACCATTACAAGCACAACATTTGTGTCTACTTTAAAAACGTTCACATTTATCCTACATAAAACATGAATTAAGAATTGATTGCATATCTCTATAAAGGATAACATTTCTAATAATAAATAATCTGGGATCACTCAATTTGTTTCAATTATGATAAAGTTTATATTGGAAAGACGAAATATAATTTAGAAACCAGAACGAAAGATCATTTTTGTAACACTAAGTATAAACAAACTGATAAATTGGCTGTAGCAGATCATTCTTGGTCATTTAACAATGAAATAAGTCCAGGAGTTACATTATTAAAACAATTAAATAGTTCGATAGATTTAATTGTTTGGGACAACATATTTATTTTAAAAAACAAACATCGTGTAATGAATTTTGAAATACCGGCAGTTGATTCTGTTTTTAAATTTGTTTTATTTTCAGATTTTGTTAACTCCAACAAGAACATATCAACATCTAGTGTTTAGTAATGATGGCGACAGCTTTGTTCCTAGCTGAGGATATATATATATATACATGAAATTGTGATCCTGAAGAACTTATAAGAATTATAATCATTTCTTATTAGATAAGTAAAGTTTTAAGTTACAACTTATTATATTTGTATATAGACAATATTTAGTTTCTCTTCTATATAATTTAGTTGGCTAAACTATTTGATGTGCTCATCTACAAATATTCTTAAGAGTTTTGCTTCTTTTCTAGTAGCTGAAGTTAGCAAGTTTGTTTATGTGTTTTCAACCACAGTTTTGAACTGGAAAAATCAAAGAAAATTTAGAAACAATAGCAAAGAACAGTAGAAGTTTCTGGGCTGAGAGGCTGTTGTCCACTTGGCTTCTTCATCACTCTCCCACACGTGTTGCTTGCAACTGTGCCAAGCATCATTGGTGTAGGAAAGTTCTTCTTGTGCTCTTGCCACCGATAATGCTTGCCGCAGTTACAAGCGAAAGGACTGGGAGAGAGATAAAGAAACCTAGTGGACCATGACCTTAGAGCTCAGAATAATCTACAGCACAAAATGCCAGCAGTGAAAGCCTTTTTAATAATAGTCTGCTGTTAATAGCAACGGAACACCTTAAAACATAAAATACAAAAAATTAGAAAAAACCGCGGTTGCCACGCATTTTGGAAAAAAAACCACAATATAAATGCAGAAGCAAAACTAAACAGAAAACCAAGAACTGTCCACATGGGAACAAACTTTCATATATAAAAATAGGAACAATTTATTCAATTTCGACATGCCCCAAAAAGATTTGTTCAGCAAGTTCCTCAAACTGCCACCAGAGGACACCTCCAACAAAATATTGCCAGATATACCACTGAGAACCAGTTGATATCTGGTTCACAACAGAGGAAAGCAGCCTCTGAAACATGTTCCAGGAAATTTACAGGTAAATGTTGTTTAGTGTCATTAATCAACTCACCTTTAAATTTAATTGTGTATGCTTATTGACACAAAGTCTTTGCCGAGGTCAAACTGGGGACAATTGCTCAAGAGCAGTGATAGTGTTAATCTTTGGGTGAATATTACAGACACATTCATAATAATCCTGATCAAAGCAAAATTCCCACCCTCCAGTCAGGAATTGAGCCCAGGTTAGCGGAGCACAAAAGTAGTAGGTGTGTCTTTTTGCACCTCCATCATGTACAACTAGGGCTTCTATTTTATGTGTACCAAAGCTTTTGATTCAAATCCTTAAGATTTTACAAATTCTTGGTAGTCATTATTTAAAATTCTAATGCATTTATATATTTTAGAAACCATGAATTAGAAAGAAGGTGTTGCAAACAGTTTGTAGAAAGTGCAAGATTTAGAGATACCATTTTCTATGGCTAGCTATTGTAGAAAATACAAAATGTGCTTTAAAGCAAAAACTTAACATTTTAATTCAGGTACAAAACCTGGAATAAACTTCTGATGTGATACAAAGTAATTTAAAATAAACTATTTTCAAGAAGGAATGTTTGTTTACATAGAGAAACCATGGCAGTAATGTAAATTTATGTTCTATGGGATAGCAACAACAGAATTATAAACTCTGTGTAGGTTGTTGATTATTTAGATGTCGCTAAGCAACAGTTTTCTCTTGCTAATGTAAGCAAAGTTAAGTTTAATAATTTTTTTGCTCTAATGGCGGATAGTAAATATTTTAGCTTTGAAGGAAAGGATCAGGGGAAAAAAAGAAATGCTGATGCAGATTTCAAAGCACCAAATGAAGAAAATGAAACTGCAAAATCAACTAGGAAATCAGGTTAAAAGTCTGTAGAATAGAGGGAAATGAACAAATATCAGAAAGGAAAGAGGTAAGGCAAAGGGAAGTGTTGCATCATCTAAAAACCATGTTGGGTCTACAGAAACTGAAAAGGTCAAAAAACCAGAGAGGGAACTTAGTAAAACAGAGAAAGTAAAGTCTTTTGCTAATAAAGGAGCTGCTGCGAAATCTGCATCACATACTAGAGAATCAAAAGATTCACCTGAAGCAATAAGGAGGAAGAAAGGTTCTATACTTTAGTCCATAATAAAACCATATCGAGATGAATGTGATGTTGAAACAATTCAGTGCACTGCCTCAATCAGAAGCATTCAAGGGCCTAGTGTAGCATCAGACAAATCATGCAAGAGAGAGGCTGAGATCATGCACTAGCAACTACTAATGGAGGAGCAAGAAGATCAAGCTCTTGTAGCCGTTGTCCTCGATTTGGTCAAAAACAAAAGCAAGGAAAAAGCACAGCAGGCAGAAATTCTACTAAGTGAAGAACAGATCTTTCAAAGATCTAAAAATATGTCAGCATTGGAGAAAGCTGCCATCATCAGTATACTTGAGGAAACAGTTGCTAAGCTGAGTGTCCTTGGAATTACCTAACATAAACCTGTGGTAAAACCAGAGATCAAATATGTCAGACTCATTGATAAGTAAGTACCTGTTAGGTTAAGTCATTGTACATGAAACGGGCATCATCATCATCATCATCATCATCATCATCATCATCATCATCATCATCATCATCATCATCATCATCATCATCATCATCATCATCATCATCATCATCATCATCATCATCATCATCATCATCATCATCATCATCATCATCATCATCATCATCATCATCATCATCATCATCATCATCATCATCATCATCATCATCATCATCATCATCATCATCATCATCATCACCATCATCATCATCATCATCATCATCATCATCATCATCATCGTCGTCATTGTCATCGTCATCATCATCATCACCATCACCATCATCACCATCACCATCACCATCGTCGTCGTCGTCGCCATCATCATCACTATTATTATTATTATTACTATTATTATTATTATTATTATTATTATTATTATTATTATTATTATTATTATTATTATTATTATTATTATTATTATTATTATTATTATTATTATTATTATTATTATTATTATTATTATTATTATTATTATTATTATTATTATTATTATTATTATTATTATTATTATTATTATTATTATTATTATTATTATTATTATTATTATTATTATTATTATTATTATTATTATTATTATTATTATTATTATTATTATTATTATTATTATTATTATTATTATTATTATTATTATTATTATTATTATTATTATTATTATTATTATTATTATTATTATTATTATTATTATTATTATTATTATTATTATTATTATTATTATTATTATTATTATTATTATTATTATTATTATTATTATTATTATTATTATTATTATTATTATTATTATTATTATTATTATTATTATTATTATTATTATTATTATTATTATTATTATTATTATTATTATTATTATTATTATTATTATTATTATTATTATTATTATTATTATTATTATTATTATTATTATTATTATTATTATTATTATTATTATTATTATTATTATTATTATTATTATTATTATTATTATTATTATTATTATTATTATTATTATTATTATTATTATTATTATTATTATTATTATTATTATTATTATTATTATTATTATTATTATTATTATTATTATTATTATTATTATTATTATTATTATTATTATTATTATTATTATTATTATTATTATTATTATTATTATTATTATTATTATTATTATTATTATTATTATTATTATTATTATTATTATTATTATTATTATTATTATTATTATTATCAGTCAATATCCAAAAGTGAAGTTCCATCCTAATATTTTTGTTTCTTTTATGCTTTACACTTCTACAAGTTATAAATTTGTTGCTTATATGTGGGTCAGAAGCCTGAGACATTCATGGTAACACTAGAACATGGAACGGATGGCCTGCTGCTCAGTATGGCGGGAGGATACTACTACCCTCATGGATACATGCCCATCTGTGTGTACACAGTTTTTGACAACTTTAAAGCTACTGACGGAGGGCAGCTAAGGCCAGGGGACCAAATTTTATCAGTGAATGCTGTCAGCTTTGCTGTCAGCAAGCTATACAAGCACTGATGCTGGCAAAATGGTCCGGAAGTGTTAGAATCACCAACCGCCGTAACCATACTCTGCAGTCTGTATCAAGCTGTTAGAACTCTGTTTAAGGTGCAAAAAACCTACACAATTTCTGTGGTATTCGTTCTCTATAACTTGTTTCTAAGAAGAAACATAGCTATACATGGAATGACGGATAATTTCTTATTTCATACTCTGAAGGAGGATGACTTTTTGTGCACAAGGATCTGCGGGGCAGCTGATGAACGAACTGCATCATAACATTTCACAAATGCTTTTATTTAGTTTAGTGTGTTAAAGATTGCTCAAATATATTTTATAGATGAAAGCAAAACATAAATGTTTGTTTTTCAACAATTTTGTAAGCAATTAATGTTCACTCCTAATTTTGGTAAGTTTTTAATTTCACATTTGTTTTGCTAACAAATACTCGCACACCAAAATTTACAGGAAATTTAAAGAAGTTTAAAAGAATTGAGTTTATCAGAAAAGTGCATCTAAGAGTAACAGTTGCAGTTGGAATTTCTGGAAGTACTAGTGCAATTTGAAATAGAATCAAGTGCCTGATTTTTGATGCACATGACTCGCATTTTATAAGGAAATATTTTAGGCATATTGTAGCTAGTGCCTGCTTTTTCATTCCAATATTAAGCATATAATTTAATAGTTTTATATTCACTTTAAAGAAAAAGATTTTATTTTTCTAACTAAGGAGCACATATTTTGATGTATCTATGAAGTGCTGAAAATAAATTTGTAATTGGCGTAATGAGTGTACTAAATTTTGTCCTAATCCTCAGTATATTTACAGAAATTAAATTTTGCCTTCTCTACTACATAACAGTAGGTTAGAGGCAGAAATATGTGCCATTCAAAAATTTGATAACATTTTACTAGAAGTATTATGAAACCTTCTGAATTAAGAAAAAGAAAAAATGGTCATAGGTCTGAACCCCATAGTTAAAACATGAGGTCAGTTCAGTATGTCTGTTGTTTAAATTTGCTGTCTCCCTAGGTAAAGGATAAACCAGTCCCTATAAGCAAACATGATCGTTCATCCAATGAAGAAGAGGAACCAATACAGAAAACACCAATGACGTATGAAAGATTGCTAACTAAGGACATCCGTTTAGATACCATACACCACCACCTGACTTCTTTCAGGAAAAAAAGCTGGAAGATGCAAATATAATTGCAAAGGTAAATCACATTTCAGGTGCGACAAACGTCAAATTGTATTGAATTTGTACAACTTGCAATTTACAATTTTTTATGTACTATACATACACATTTTTTAATCTAGATGTATAAGTTATGGTGCCCTTTCCCTTATTAATCTTGATAGCTCAGCCTGCATGACTCCCAGGCAACAAATATCAAATGTATTTGTGTTAGAAGGGACAGAAAGTTTCTAGAAACTCCATACCAAAAAATAAATTTGAAAACTTAAAATTGCATAATTATTCACTATCAGGATAAGTGTAGCATTTCAATTATTGTTATCAGTAGCTTCTGTATGCATTTATAACCATACATAATAAAATTCTGAAATTTGGCAGGAGAAAACATAGTATTTGTATCTGAATACCTATTTCCAAAATGGCTACCTCCCAATATTTTTGTCCACGTTCAAAAACAACTTATAACTCAAAAACCAAATTTGAAGAAAGTTCCAATATATTCATAAGCTCTCCTTAGCCATTTTGGAACATTCATTGAAAGTTGTAATTTTCCTTCAGATATTATAGAGTTACAAAAAATGTATTATGGTCTCATTTCCAGAAATCAGTAGTCCAACATTCTTAAATCTGGACTCGAGAGCTACATAATGCTAATGCCCCAGAATTGCTCAATAGCTTTGTTAATAACGTTAGGGACATTATCATTAAACTATGTGAATATCATCTTCCTAAAATTTCACAAACACCTTTAAAAATGTCTGGTGGAATGCTGATCTCACCATTATGAGAAAAAGTCCTAGCTTATCATAGATTTCAATGATCAAACTATAGTCTTCTCAGAGAGAAATATGAAGAGACTTACAAAAAAAAACCTGAAATTAAAATATGGTACTGATAAAACAACCGAAAGCCAAAAGTTGGATATCCTTCTGTTTTTCACAAGTGAATCCATTGGGTATGGCTTATAAATATGCCAGCAAACCTAAAACCTTGAATTATGTACTTACAGCACTGAAACCTGACAGTGCAGACATTATTTATAAAGAAACTGCAGACGCCCTGGCCTGCCCTGGCAAAACTTAATCCATGCTGAAATTAATACACTACTTGCCACTGCAGAGGATTGCATTTTTTCTTCAACTGAAGTAAACTGCAAGTTATACTCTTATGTTGATGATGCTCTAATACTTGTGAAGTCTTTCAGAACCTTTCAGCAGTTAAACGGCCAATGAAGCTCCTCTTATCATTCATTCATGGGGTGCAACTAACAAACTGAACTTTAATGCTAGCAAAACACTGGCTATGTTAGCGACAGAGAAATGTAGAAGAATTCTCTCTATATGAATAATCTAGAGCAGTGTTTCTCAAAGTGTGCTCTGCAGAGCCCCGGGGCATCTGCAAAAGGATGTCAGGGGGCCCGCACTAAGCCAGAAACCGAATAATCTCCATCAGTGCAGAAAATTCCGGGAGAACAAAGAAACCAAATATTCTATCTCATTGTATACGCGTAACTTAATCAATGTCGGCGAGTCCTATACCTCAGTTATCTCTGCTTGCCGGCGCTTGTTTATAATAGCCGCGCTATCATTAACTGCTTAGCTAGGCTCATTATTAACATGAAACTTTATCCGCCGACTGTTCTCTTATTTGTGCCGAAACTTTTATGCCTGATGGCATTGACACTGCTCCCTCCACAAAGCTGGTCGTCCCGAACAGCTCCATCGTCGCGGGCCAGACGATCCAGGTGTACCACAAGCATCTTCCTTCAGGGCACCTTCTGGATGAGGTAGACTACGTCGTTAATCCTCTTCACCGCCCGATACAATCCTTGCCATGTTTGCTGGAGTTTCGGGCATCGTACCTTGAACCGCGTAGGACGGTACAACCAGACTAGGCCACCCTGCTTGAACCCTTGTCTGTTGGCTTGCCTGTCGTATCGGGTGTTCATGCGATCGCTCGCCTTCTGCATGTTCTGACGAGCCATCTAATGCATGTCGTGGAGATGGTCCAGCGGGCTCTACACGTACTCGGTTGCTGGCTGTTTTGCGTCCGGGGGGCTTCAAAAAGCCAGATCACAGGGGAGGCGTAAAACTTGGCCGAAGATTAAGCTGGCTGGCGTCACCCCAATAGTGTCGAATGTAGATGAGCGGTAGGCCAGTAAGAACAGTGGCACCTTGACGTCCCAGTCTCGCTGATGGCTGGCATCGGCCTTTTTCAGGTGCTCTTCTAAGGTCTTGATGTATCTCTCCACCATGCCGTCCGACTGTGGATGTAGGGGTGTGGTGCGGGTCTTGTTCACCACAGGACTCTCTAGTGCCTCCTTCATCAGGTTAGATTCAAAATTGATGCCCTGGTCGCTGTGGAGCTCTAAGGGCACCCCAAATCGGCAGAACACTTGCTCCACAAGACAGTCCGTGATTTTCTTCGCCTCCTGGTTCGGAATGGCATACACCTCCGGCCACTTGGTGAAGGAGTCCACGACCATCATCAGGTACTTGTTACCTCGGTCGGACACTGGGAATGGTCCGGCTGTGTCGACGGTGATCATTTCGAATGACGCTCCGACGTTGTACTGCTGCATACGACCCCGGCTCTTAGTCTGGGGGCCGCGAATCGCCGTGCATACATGACATTGACGGCACCATCTCTCAGCGTCTGCTCGAAGCCTCAGCCAGTAGTAGCTCTGTCAGAGTTTGTCGATCGTTCGGTTTGCCCCCAGGTGTCCTCCTGAAGTACCGGCGTGCACTTCCTCCAAGACTTCCGGGACCTTACTTCGGGGAAGTACCAACTGCTCCCTCTGCGTCTTCCCATCAGGTGATTCCCATACTCGGAACACCCCATCCCGTCTTGAGTCCATAGGACCAGATTGGGGGGCTCGTTAGTCTCTATGTCTTGCCCTATGGAAAGCACCTCGGAGGACGCCGAGCGCCCTTTGGGAAAGCTCGGATACTCCCTGGTTAAAGGAGGCCCGGGTCCAGTTCCTACGGGTTCAGGACTAATGGGAGTAGAACCTCTGGGCTAAACTCGGAACAGCACTCGCTCTCTTGTCTTCAATGAATCCCATTGGTCCCAGTACGACATGTAGTTGGCGCTCCTCGGTGCGATGTGCTCCCAGGTTTGTCTTGTCCCTGCCTCCACTACCCTCAAGAGTTGCCCCAAGTCTGCGTCCACCAGCTGCTCCTTCCTCAGGCCTACGCTATCCCAGCCATCCGCAGGCACTGCCGTGACTACTCGGACCGCTGCGGCACGCTCCTTCTCTTGCACTCTTGTGCATTGGCCGCACTACTCTGGGCAGGGTCTTCTAGACATTGCGTCTGCGTTACCGCGGCTCTGCCCTCTACGAGGTTTAGAGGTGAAGTCGTAATCCTGCAGCCTCTGGACCCAACGTGCTGTCTGGCCTTCCACGTTCTTTAAGCTCAATAGCCAGGTTAGGGCGGAATGGTCAGTCCTCAGGTGGAATGGCTGACCGTACTGGTACTTTGCGAAGTGCCCCAAGGTCTTTACTACCACCAGTAATTCTGGCCGGGTGTCGCAGTAGTTTTCTCTGCATCGGATATCGTCTTGCTGTAGTAGGGTATCACCCGCTCGAGGCCGTCCTGAACTTGCGATAGGACGCCTCCATTGCAATGGTCGCTTTTGTCGGTGACCACAATGAAAGTGCCGCCTGGTTGTGGAAATCCCAAAATTGGAGCTCTGCACAGTGTCTTCTTCAGGTGTGGTCCGGGCGCTGCGGATCCTTAGCACTCGTGGTACCTCTGACGTTACTAGAGGAACCTTGGGGCCGAACATCTGAGCACCTCCTTCGGGATTTGCTCGCATTGGGATGGTTTCTAGGGGGTAGTGGTTCGCGATACACGTGGGAATCGGGTACGTATATGGACGGGGTTGAGGGAGGCCAATATTTCTCCCGTGTGCTAGCCTGCAAAGCTATTAGAAGGTGTGCTAGATCGCCAGGCTGCCCCACCTCGGTCATATCGGTAGTCTCCACCTTTGGTGTTGGCGGGCCTAAGTGGCGTATCCACTTCGATCCCGTCTTGTGCCCTTGGACCACATGGTGGTACTTGTTAGTAACCCAGGTCTTGTCCTATTGAAAGCCCGACGGAGGACGCCGAGCAGCCTTTGAGACAGCTCGGGTAACTCCCTGGTTGAAAGAGGCCCGGGTCTTGTTCCTACGGGTTCAAGACTGATGGGAGTAGAACCTCTCAACTCAACTGACCCAACTGTCTCCTCAGGTGCTGGAATGCGTGTTTGGAATCCTCCGTCCATACATAGGGTTGTTGTTCCTTTGTCAGGCGGGTAAGGGGTTTGGCGATTTTGGAGAATCCCTTTAGGAAACGGTGGTAATAACTGCACGGACCCAGGAAACTGCGCGGCTCTCGTTTATCCTATGGCTGAGGCCAATCTGTCACAGCCTTTGTCCTCTCCGGGTCTGTGGCCATTCCGGTTGGTGAGACTATGTGGCCCAAGTAGTTTACATCCTTGCGGAAGAGCTGGCACTTCTTCGCCGTCAGCTTCAGGTTGGTCGCCAGCAGTCTCTGTAGCACCTTACTCAGATTCTCGAGATGGTCTTCGAAAGTCTTGCCGACGATGATGATGTCGTCCAGGTATAGCAGGTAGGCGTCGTTAGTCAACCCTCTCATCACTGACTGCATGAGGCGTTGGAACGTAGCTGGCGCTCTGCAGAGGCTAAAGGGCATAACTGTGAACTGCCGAAGTCCTTGGCCTGTCGAGAATGCAGTCTTGTCCTTGTCTCTCGGGTCTAGAGCCACCTGCCAATAAGCTGACTTCAGGTCCAGGCTCGAGAACCACTGTGCACCAGCTAGCCTGTCCAGGGTGTCGTCAATCCAGGGCAATGGAAAGCAGTCCTTCCGGGTGACAGAGTTCAGCTTCGTGTTGTCAACGCAGAAGATTAGATAGCAATTCTTCTTTGTCACCAGAACTACAGGGGAGCACCAAAGGCTGTCAGACTCTTGAATCACTCTCCTGGATTTCATGCAATCTACCATATCCCGTACTGCCGCTTGTTTCGCCAGCGGAACGTGTCGAGGTGGTTGCCGAATAGGCCGGGCGTCTCCGGTGTCGATGCCGTGAAGCACTTTATCCGTGCGGCCGTAGTCACTGTTTCCTTGGCTGAAGATGCGCTGGTATCGCCTCAGCAGTTGTCGAAATCTCCGGCGCCGTTCTGCGGTCAGGTGGTTGAACGCCCTCTCAAATAAGCCTTCCAGCCGGTGCCACAGGTGTTGCGTCTGCACCGGCTACTGTGTCTTGTCGATAGCTGTCACGCTGACGACGGGCTCGCACGTCCCCAGCTCCGTTCCGGCCTGGACGTGATCGGTGTCTGCCAGGATGAGCTACTTCACTGGCACCTCCTCTCGTCACGGCAATAATGTCCTGGCTACACAGTCCGTGCACAGGAGTCATCTGGTCCAGCATCATGTTCTTCGTCCTCTGTCCTTCCAGTCGCACCGTCACTACTACATCGCTTCTCGCGGGGACCACCACCTCTTCCTTCAAGATGATCCTGCAGATTACAAGGCGCTCGTCGGGTTACCGGAGTATCACCTCTTCTCCATTGAGCCGCAGGACCTTCCTGCCGACGTTAACCGTCGCCTCGTGGATCCTGAGAGCATCATGTGATATTGTGGTGCTGATAATTGGATACAGTGATACTGTTTCAATACTTCTGTTTCTTTTGTTTGATTTTTATTATGATTTTCAACTACTCTCTTAATAGCGACTAACTCAGAATTTACACAATTTTGTATTTCTTTCCGCTTTAATTCAATCCTCATGCAGTGGTTTCGAAAATCATCAGATATTCTATCATGAACACCCTCATTGTTATAATTTATATTTTCTACATGCTTCATTACTTTTTCTATTTCCATATGTGTCTCTTGCACTTCTGCCTTAACTACTAAAAATTCCCCACTCATATAGAACTGCCCTGAACTAATTTCGTCTAACATTTGATTTTGTTTTTCTATCTGAGCTCAAACCTCGCTCATAATCTTATTTTCTAATTCCTTCTGCTGTTCTGAGAGCTTTTCTAGTTTCTCCCCTTCATTATCTAATCTCTGTTTTATTTCCTCTTTCTGTGTTTGCAATTTGACAAAATCTGTTGTAAAAGACTTGTTACGTTACTATCTTTATTTAGTTCATTTTCTGTTTGTCTATTATAATTTTCAATTACTTTTATCCCTAACATTCCTACATCCATCTCTGAATTTTGTAAGTGCCGCTCCATTTTGCGTTTAATTATACAATGATTTACTACTTTTTGATTTCACAATATATTCTAGTCTTTATACAATTAGGTTTTTGTTTTTAGCTTTTATATGAACTGCTCTATTTTCTTTTCCTTTAGTAAGGAAAAGTCCTCGAGTCAGTTCTAAAACAGGAGTGTTAACAGCTGTAAAGTGTTGTTGATGTTGGGAGCTGAACGCTGTTTGTTATTGTCATCGACCTTTGAAGACTGTGTTGTATATGTGATGTAATTCTGCTGCTCTGTAGTGTGTTTCTACGCAAATCAAGAACATTTAGAATTTCGGCAAATTGGACTTATAATTCTACAAACCCACAAAGTCACAACTGGCGTCAGAAGTGGAACATTACAACCATGGAAACGGCATTGGGAAAGATTTTGGAGAAGATGATGGAATTGAAGGCCGAACTGACCTCGGAAATGAAAGCGCCAAATAATAGCCTGGCCGCGGAACTGACAGAAATGAAGATGGCGAAAGTCAACCTCGCTACAAAAACAGAAGCGGCAAATAACCTGGCCGCAGAGCTGAAACAAATGAAGACGGCTAACGATTACATCACCGAGAAGATGAAAGAAATGAAGGCCAAGTTAACAGCGAAGACGAAAACGGCAAACAACAACCTGGCCGCGGAAATGAAATGAAATTAAAGGGAAATGACGGGAGTGGTGGAGAGGGGAGAAGAGAAAAGAAGAGATGATATGAAATTTAGAACTGGAAAAACAGACAGCACAATTTCTTAGCTAAAATAAACAAAAGTAACTATTTCTAAACATTTCTACTTTAAAACCAAAAACAAGAGAAAAATATTTAACTATATCCTAACAAAATCTAACATACATTAAATACCAAAATTCTACAAAACATTATTACCTACTTACTTAATTACTAACTCAAGACAACAAAATAAGATATGATTAAAAGAAAAACTATACCACTGGTGTCCAGCGATACAACTGGAGATATATTCCAGCTATTCTAACAATTTCTTTTATTTTTTTAATTTATATTTAAAATACTGGTTACCAGCATTATTTCTTTTATACATTTTTATTAAAATAAGTTTATTTAAACACTTAATTTTTTTACAGACAATTCATTAAATTATTCAAAAAATTGTTTTTATTAACATTTATATACTCTTTCTTTTTATTATATTTTCAAAATGAACAAATTGTTTTACTCAGCTAATCTGTTCATATACCTTTTTATTATCATATAAAATAATATATTCCACTTATTACTATTTTAGGCATTAATTACAGAAAAATCTTTCATTTGAATTATATGCATTTACCTATATAGTTATATATGAAAATAAAACTTAAAATTGTTAAATATTACAATTATGAAGACAAACACCATAAATCCTTTCTATATATCACAAATTCTTTATATCTAAAATTTTATTCTAACCATTTAAATTTCTTCACTTTTCACTGAAAATATTAAATTTTCTCACTAATCACTCAGCTCTCTCAATATTAATTTTTTTTCCAGATAATAACTATATAACTTTTAACACTCATACATTTTTATATTGAACAATTCACTCAGCCTTATCTTGCTTCATCTCCGCCGACACTACTAATCCATCCCACCAAATTTGTTTCCCTGGCCACAGCTGCCTATTCTCTCCACTGCCATCTGATCTTCCCTCCGCCATTTTCCATCGTTCTGGCGGTTGCCTGACAACGGATGCATACGGCCATTCTTCCTTTTACTGGATACGATTGTTCTATCCTCCAGCTCGTCTTTCCTCCTATAATCTCCTATAGTTTGTATATGTCTCTCTTTCTCTTCATCTTCGTCTCTTTGTCCGTTCCTAACTTCCCGTTGAAATTACTTAAAATCTTCATCTATTAAATTGAATATTTTTATCTCATTCCTCCTGTATTTCTTATCTTTGATCGTCATTTTCTTCTTCTTCCATAATATTCAATGATTCCTCTATAATATTGTCACCCAATCATCGGTAGGCACGACCAACTGATGGCTGAGCGTGGGACAGGAGGCATTCAGGCCTACCCATTTATCTCAGGTCACTTACTGAGGGGATGATTAGGAGAATGTCACTGGTCGTTGGTTGCCTCTTTCCCCTCCCCCTGACATCTGGAACAGTCGGGATATTTCATCTAACCCGGAACCTTCTAGATAGGTCAGTTGGTCTTATATAAGCGAAGCGCCGGGCCGAAGTTCATATCAGTTCTTGGCGAGCAGCCGTGAGGAGCGCCATGATAGCGAACGGACTGGAAGACTGTGTACGTGCATCAGAGTAATTGTGAAGGTGGAGTGGGCCTGGGACAGACGAACTGCTGGACTGTAATTGTGTGCGCTACGTAATTCTATGTAATCGGCAAGTGTTTCAACTGTAATTCGGTGGAAATAAAAAACATTTTGAGTTTGTGCAATTGGACTTTTAATTTCATGAACCCACAAAGTCATAACTGGTGCCAGGAGGCGGGATATTACCACCATGGACACGGCATTGGAAAAGATTCTAGAGAAGATGATGGAAATGAAAGCCGAACCGACCTCGGAAATGAAAGCGGCAAATAATAGCCTGGCCGCGGAAGTCACAACGAAGACGGAGACGGCAAACAACAATTTGGTAGCGGAACTGAAAGAAAGACGGCGAATGGTAACTTCGCTGCGAAAACAGAAGCGGTGAATAGCGACCTGGCCACAAAGTCGGAGACGGCAAATAACAATCTGACTGCAATGAAGGCTGAATTAGACACAGAAATGAGAGCAGCGAGCAACAGTCTGGCCACGTAAATGAAGGGGCGAACGAGGTCCTCGCCGCCAAATTTTAGGAACAGTTGGCCGGCGTGAGGGATGACCTCGCAAAGCTGGGCAAGCGGATGGGTCAAGCAGACGAGCACCTTAACGATTTAGAGGAAATAGCCTACAATAACGCCAAGTCCCTAAACGCTATGGTGCAAGATGTTGAAGAACTTGTGAACCGCGTAAACATCCTGTAGGGAAACGCCGACAGCAACATAGAGTCCGTGAACGCCATGATAGAGGACATCGTCGGCAGGAGGTTGACGGACTTGCAGGCCAACGCGCCGGGACGCGACACATCGGCGCGCGTCAAACCTCCTAAATACGACGGCGCGTCAACGTTTGAGGTCTTCCGCCGCCAGTTCGACACGGCGGTCTGGCACAAGTGATCACCTGAGGAAGAGGACGCACAGTGAATAGCCAGCCTCCAGGGAGAAGCCGCGGAAGTCCTAAGCGCGGCCCAGACTGCGGCGGCTCCCTAGGATATCTCGGAATCCCTAGGGAACCGTTTCGGGAACCACTGCCTAGCTACAGCCTACCGCAATCAGCTGAAGACAAGGTTGCAACAGCCCGAGGAGACGCTGCAGGAGTTCACCCTGGCGATTGGGCAGCTGGCTCGCAAGGCCTTGGTTGACCTTCCGACGGAGCTCGTATCCCAGGAAGCCGCCTACATCTTTGTCGACAGGGTACGAGACACCGAGATACGTCAGCGCCTAATGCTCGGCTACTACTCAACCATCCACCAGGCGCTGACGGAAGCATTGAGGATGGAGGCGGCCAAGGTGACGGCTACCCCGACGTCGAGAACGAGGAGTGTCTGCTACACCGGACACAGACGACCAGCCGAGGGACGCCGGCGAAGACTTAGTAGCCTGTGTTGGGCATGTGGACAGCCGGGACACCTGGACCGAGACGGCCCACACCAGGGAGAGCAGCCGGGAAACGAATAAGGGCCGCCGTGTCGAGTGGCAGGTCAGTGCCATCACCACCATCCCCTCGGGTGACACTGGGCACCGTCAGCCGGCGCATGAATGACATCCTCATCGTGGAAGTTTGGGTGAGAGGGAAGCTGTGCCGCATGCTGGTAGACACCGGAGCAACCGTGACCATCATCAGACCTGACATAGCCAAGAGTTTGCCATCCAGGAAGCAGAGCCGACCATACCAGCTGATGATGGTATCGGGTGACACCTTGCCTGTGCAGAAGGAAGTCCTGCTGAAGCTTAGCTTGGGACGGAGTGTCGTGTGTCTGTGGGTGTTCGTCACGAAAGTGGCTGAGGAGGTGATTCTGGGACTGAATGCCCTCAGCAGCCACGAGGTGACGGTCGACGTCGGCAGGAAGGTCCTGCGGCTCAACGGAGAAGAGGTTATACTCCGTCAACCTGAAGAGCGCTTTCGAATCTGCAGGGTCGTCTTGAACGAAATCGTGGTTGTCCCGGTGAGGAGCCAGGTGGTGGTGAAGGCGCGACTGGAAGGCCAGAGAACCAGGAACATGATGCTGGACCAGAATTCGTCTGTTCATGGACTATGTGTAGCCAGGGCATTGTTGTCCTGCCAAATAGAGGTGCCAGTGAGACTGCTAAATCCAACGGACACCGATCACGACGTCCTGGACGAGACGGATTTGGGAACGTATGAGCCCGTGGTGAGCGTAACAGCAATCAACATGACACAGGAGCCGGTGCCGACGCAACACTTTGGGCCCCAGCTAGAAGGCTTACTGGAGAGGGCGGCCGACCACCTGACTGCAGAAAAGCTGGAGAAGCTTCGGCAACTTCTGAGACGATAGCAGCGCGTCTTCAGCCACGGTAACAGTTACTGCTGCCACACGGACAAAGTGCTTCACCGCATCGACACTGGGGACGCCCGGCCCATTCGGCAACCACCTAGACGCGTTCCGCTGGCAAAGCAAGGCGCGGTACGAGACTTGCTGGAGGACATGAGATTCAGGGGAGTGATTGAAGTGTCTGACAGCTCGTGGTGTTCCCCTGTAGTCTTGGTGACGAAGAAGAAGGGCGAGCCACGCTTCTGCGTAGACTACAGGAAGCTGAACGCTGTCACCCGGAAGGACTGTTTCCTCTTAACCACGGATTGAAAACACCCTGGACACGCTAGCTGGTGCACATGGTTCTCGACCCTGGAACTTAAATCGTGCTACTGGCAGGTGGCTCTAGATCTGAGAGACAAGGAGAAGACCAAATTCTCGACAGGCCAAGGGCTTTGGCAGTTCACAGTTATGCCCTCTGGCCTCTGCATTGCACCAACTACCTTCCAACGCCTCATGGAGTCAGTGATGAGAGGACTGACTTACGACGCCTGCCTGCTTTACCTGGACGACATCATCGTCATCATCATCATCATCATCATCATCATCATCATCATCATCATCATCATCATCATCGGTAACACTTGCAGACTATCTCGAGAAGTTGAGTAAAGTGCTACAGAGATTTCAGGCGACCAACTGGAAGCTGAACCCGAAGAAGTGCCAGCTCTTCCGCAAGGAATTGAACTACTTGGGCCAAGTAGTTAGAGCAACCTGAGTGGCCACAGACCCGGAGAAGACACAGGCGCTGAGAGATTGGCCTCGCCTAAAGCATAAGAAAGTGTTGCGCAGATTCCTGGGGCTGTGCAGTTATCACCGACGCTTCATAATAGGGTTCTCCAACATCGCCAAATCCCTCACCCGCCTGACAGAGGAACACCGGCTTTATGTGTCACGGAGGACGCCGAAGACGCTATCCAACACCTAAACAAGACCCTGTGCACTGCTCCAAATATGGATTTTCCACACCCGGGTGGCGCCATCATTGCGGACACCGACGCCAGCGAACATTGCATTGGAGGCGTCCTATCGCATATCCAGGACGGCCATGAGAGGGTGATAGCTTACTCCAGCAAGACGCTATCCAAGGCAGAGAAGAACTACTGCGTCACCCGACGAGACTTACTAACGGTATTAAAGACTTTGGAGCACTTCCACAAGTACGGTCAGCCATTCCACCTGAGGACTGACCGTTCTGCCCTAACCTGGCTATGGAGCTTTAAGTACCTATAAGGCCAGACAGCACGTTGGTTCCAGATGTTACAGGAGTACACGTTCACCTCTGAACATCGCAGAGGAAAGACCCACGGTAACGCAGACGCTATATCCCGGAGACCCTGTACAGCGGAGTGCGGCCAGCGCACAGGAGTGGAAGAGAAGGAACGTGCCGCAGCTGTACGAGTTGTCACGGCAGTGCCTACGGACGGCTGGGATAGCACAGGCCTGAGGAGGCAGCAGCTGGAGGACGCAGACTTGGGGCCACTCTTGAAGGAAGTGGAGGCAGGGACAAGACCAACATGGGAGGACATCGCACCGAGGAGCGCCACCTACAAGTCATACTGGGCCCAATGAGACCCTTTGAAGACCAGAGGGGGCGTGCTTTTCCGGGTATGGGAATCACCTGATGGGAAGACGCAGAGAGAACAAAAGGTACCTCCCCGAACTAAGGTCCCGGAGGTCTTGGAGGAAGTGCACGACGGTACTTTAGGAGGACACCTGGGTGCGAACCGAACGATTGACAAACTTCGTCAGCGCTACTACTGGCTGAGGCTCCGAGCAGATGCCGAGAGATGGTGCCGTCAATGTCATGTGTGCGCGGCGAGTCGCGGCCCCCAGACTAAGTACCGAGGTCTCGTGGAGCAGTACAACGTCTGAGCGTCATTCGAGAGCATCGCTGTCGATATAGCTGGACCATTCCCAGTGTCCAACCGAGGCAACAAGTACCTAATGGTAGCCGTGAACTACTTCACCAAGTCGTCGGAGGTGTATGACATCCCGAACCAAGAGGCAAAGACAATCGCAGACTGCCTCGTCGAGCAAGTGTTCTGCAGATTTGGGGTGCCGTTAGAGTTGCACAGTGACCAGGATACCAATTTTGAGTCCAACTTAATGAAGGAGGCACTACAAAGGCTTGGGGTGAACAAGACCCGCACGACGCCTCTACATCCCCAGTCGGTTGGCATGGTCGAAAGATACATCAAGACCTTAGAGGAAAACCTGGGCAAGGTCGCGCCCAGCCATCAGCGAGACTGGGACGCCAAGGTGCCACTGTTCTTGCTGGCCTACCTCTCATCAACACACGACACCACGGGGATGACGCCAGCCGGCTTAATTTTCGGCCGAGAGTTACGCCTCCCTTGTGACCTGGCTTTTGGAAGCCCTCCGGAAGCGAAACAGACAGCGACCGAGTATGTGGAGAACCATGTGGACCATCTCCACGACATGCACGAGATGGCTGGCCAGAACATCCAGTAGGCGAGCGACCGCATGAAGACCCAATACGACAGGCAAGCCAACAGCAAAGGGTTCCAGCAAGGTGAACTGTTCTGGTTGTGATGATAATTAAAATTTGGGAGCGCTCAACTCGATGGTCGTTAGCGCCCTTTCAAAAACTGTATTTCACTTTATAATTATTCCTTTCACTTAACTTATCTTTAACTTTCCTTAGACTCTGCCTTGGCTTTGCCTTCGCTTTGCTCTAGATGTAATTTGGCTTTGCTTTGGCTTTATATTAGCTTTGCTCTAGTTTTCCTCCAGCCCCGCTTTGGCTTTGCTGTGATTTCATTCTGACTTTACCATTTCTCTGCTCTAGCTCTGCTCTGGCTCCACTCTAGTTCCAATCTGGCTTCTCTCCCGCTTCACCGTAACCTCACTCAGATTTCATTCTAAAATCCCTCTAACTGTGCCCTGGCTTGGCTCTGGTTTTGCTCTGGCTAGGCCCCGGTCACCACTCCGGTCCCGCTCTGGCTTGGCTCTGGCTCCGCTTATGTTCTGTTCTGGCTCCACTCTGGCTTTGCTCTGGCTAGGCTCCGGTCACCGCTACGGTACCTCACTGGTTTGGCTCTGCTTTCGCTCTGGCTTCACTCTAACATTCCCTAGCTACACTCTCGCTTGGATCTGCCTTCGTTCTGGCTTGGCTCTTGCTAGGTTTTGGACCCGCTCCTATCCCGCTCCGGCCTCACACTAACTTTATTCTGTACTTTCCTTGTGCCCCGAGGAAAGATGTTGGTGGTACAGCTGGATCGCCTGGCCCGCTACGATGATGCTGTTCGGGACGACCAGCTTTGAGGAGGGAGCAGTGTCACCCAATCATCGGCGAACGGACTGGAGGACTGTGTACGTGTATCAGAGTAATTGTGAGTGTGGAGTGGACCTGTGACAGACGAACTGGTGGATTGTAATTGTGTGCGCTACGTAATCCTATGTAACCGGAAAGTGTTTGAACTGTAATTCGGTGAAAATAAAGAACATTTTGAGTTTGTGCAATTGGACTTTTAATTTAACGAACCCACAGTCACAAAATTTTGCCTTATAATTCTCTCTTGTATTCTTTCAGATCTTAAATTTTGCATCTCTAATTGCACAATAACTGGCCTTACTTCAATTCTATCTGATTCTCAAGCTTGTTTGCTTATATAATTGGTCAAAAGGTGTAACTTTTTAATTAATTCTTCATCTCTGATAATATAATATACATGATAACCTGCTAATGCCCGTCTTTCTTCTGATTCCAAAATTCTATATTTCTCTCATTCAAAAACTGCATGCTCTGGACTATCTTGTTTACTACATAAATTACAGGTATCATTATCCGTTTTATTAATTTTCTTCCAATATGTTTTATATGGTCCGTGACCAGTTATATAATGTATTGATCCCTTCGTTAGATGTATAAATTGTAATTTTAGTCTTTCTTTAATACTCTGAAATATTTCACAAACCCATCTTGGTTCTGAAATATCATTACATTCTTTTTGCCACTTATTCTTCAAGGTATCCTTTATCTCCCAAATTTTATTAGTCCTCACTCAACTAATTTCATGAACCTTCTCCATATTTCCTTTCTTCAACCAAAATGTTGCTCCCCTTAAACGAATTAATAGATAAAAGGGCCAAATTGCTGTTGCAACAAAAAGAGCCATGTTGGTGTTTTATTTACTGCTCCTGTGAGACGTAATAATATTTTTGAGCTCTTCTGAGTAATCTTTTGATAAAAACGTCCATTTTTCCTGCCTAGACCGCTGCAGCATAAGTAATTATTGATGCAAAAATGGTATTACGATAAATTTGTTTTGCTTGTAATGAAATATTAAAATTCAATCTGGTTACCCTGATTAATTTTAACATAATTTTATTCTGACTTTTGTCTTATATATTCCGTATGTTTCCTAAAATTCAATTTCCCATCCTACATTATTCCCAAATACTTTACTTCTCTTTTTCTTTGTATATTTTGATTATCTATTTTTATAGTAGGATTCTTTATAAAATTCCTTTAAATATTATATAATTGGACTTACTTGGAGCTATTTTTTACTTCGATCTTAAACACCAATATGATAATATATTGGTGAACTCCCTGGCCTTGTTTTCTATTTCCTTTTTTTCTATTTTCTATTTTCCCATCCATCATAATAACTATATCATCTGCATACGCTATTATATTTAATACATTATCATGTTCAAATTCTTCAAGTAATGTTTCCGAATAAATATCCCAAAATAGAGCCCCCAATAGAGGCCACGGATCCGAAGGAAATGAGAAGGGCGAACGATAGCTTGGCCGAGAAGATGACCGAATTGACCACGGAGATGAAAGCGGCATGACGAGGCCCTCGCCGCAAAGTTTGAAGAGCAGTTGACCGCTGTGAGGGATGACGTCACGGAGCTGGGCAAGCGGATGGGTCAATTGGACGAGCACGTCGAAGACCTGGCGCGCCGCGTAAACGAGGTGGAAGGAAAGGCCGACAGCAAAAAAACTCACAGAACGCCAAGGTGGAGGACGTCGCCGGCAGGAGGTTAAAGGATTTAAAGGTCGACACGCGGGGACGCGGCACACCGTCAAACCTCCTAAATAAGATGGCGCGACAACGTTCGAAGTCTTCCGCCGTCAATTCGACACGGTGGCCAAAAACAAGTGGTCACCAGAGGAAGACGCCGCACAGTTAATAGCTAATCTCCAGGGACGGGCCGCAGAAGTCCTGAATGCGGTCCAGACAGCGGTGGCGCCCAAAGACATCTGGGAGGCCCTGGAGAATCGTTTTGGAAACCACCGCTTAGCCGCAGCCTACCACAGCCAGCTGAAGGCAAGGTCACAGCAGCCAGGGGAGACGATGCAGGAGTTCGCCCTGGCAGTTGAGCAAGTGGCTAGCAATGCCTTAGTCGACCTCCCACCAGAGCTCCCACCGGGGAGCCGTGACCATCATCAGACCTGACGCAGCCAAGGGTTTGCCGTCCAGGAAACTAAGCCGACCATACTAGCTTGTGATGGCATCGAGCGACACCTTGCCTGTGGAGAAGGAGGCTCTGCTGAAGGTCACCTCGGGACGGAGTGCCGTGCGTCTGTCGAAGTTCATCGCGCAGGTGGCTGAGGAGGTGATACTAGGAAGCCCTCAGGAGCCACGAGGCAACGTTGACGTCAAAAGGAAGGTCCTGCGGCTTAAAGGAGAAGAGGTCTTAATCCGGCAACCCGAAGAGCGCCTTGGAGTGTGCATGCTCACCTTGAAGGAAGATGTGGTTGTCCCGGCGAGGAGCGAGGTGGTGGTGAAGGCGCGACTGGAAGGCCAGCAAACGAAAAACATGATGTTGGACCAGAAGACAACTGTGCACGGGCTATGTGTAGCCAGGACATAGTTGCCGTGCCGAGAGGAGGTGCCAGTGCGGCTGCTCAGCCTGGCAGACACCGATCAGGACGTCCAGGCCGGAACGGAGCTGGGGATGTGCGAGCCCGTGGTCAGCGTGACAGCGATCGACAAGACATAGGAACCGATGCCGACACAACACTTGGGGCCATAAACTGTCAGTTCAACACACATACAGCAAAATAGCTTTTGAACACGCATCAAAAGTATTTCCCATTAGTGTCATTACTAGCAGCTATATTTTACTTACAGAGCGATATAAGCATTATAAGGATAATTTGTCATTCCGATAATCTTTTACAGAATAAAACAATTTTGAACATAGGTAACCTCCAGCACAGGCAGCCTCAACGTAATGCACTGTGATGTCATATGCCTTTGCCCGATGTCCCAGTGTGTAGAATTGGAGTGGAAATATAGGTCAACAAAGGTAAAAACACAGCCTGTGGCAGAATAACAGTAAGATTTGTAATATCGGAACGTTAGAGCATTGCCATATCTATACTTCATTAGCTGCCACTGCACACTAGTTACACGTGCCCACTTTTGCTACACTCAAATAATGAACTGTAACACAATATTTGCTTGCTAGCACAAATATGCTCACCTTGCCTTCTGCCAGTATTTCTGTGAGTTGAGGCTGCCTACTCTGGCAGCAACTTTAGAAACCCTGAAATTATTAATTTTTCCTTTAAGATCATTAGGTACAGTTATTTTGATGGCTTCACAATACACACCTTTCTGGAAGCAAGATAGCTTAGCACTGGGATGGTGAATGTTACACTTTTGTCTATTATTTATGGATTTCATTGTTTGTTATAAATGAGGCCCAATTGCATACAGAAAATTTTATGATAGAGGTACATGAAAGGATGTGGCAATATCTTCAATCTTCTAAAAGGATGTTGCAGGAGTGACTGCTATGGCTGTTAGAAACGGTTCTTATAATCTCCTCTTGTATATGAATATTTGTCTACTTTCCAATGAGTTGCCCCAAAATAATATTTCATATTCCAAAATAGTTAAAACATACATAAAACAGTAATTTAAATGTATCAATAGGACTTTCATTAACTAGTGCATGGATAACACAACAGGTAGTGCTGAGTTAAGAAAATATATACCCTATGTGAGCTTTAGAATCTGTCTGCCAGAGAGCCCAGAATTTGATGCTGTCAATTACTTCTATTAAACCTTAAAATGGAATATCTGTCTTGCAGGCGGATATACTTTCATTGTTTGCTACCACATGGCACATTTATGAATTTTGCATGTGTATCTCTTCAAAGAGTCTCCATTAGTGTCTCCGGATGAAGCCATTGCTTACGGAACACGTCTCCTCACAGACGAATATTCCTCACAGGGTAAGTTAAACTACCCTTCTCATAGACGGATGGTCCTTGTAATGTAAAAATCATTTTTTTCCTTGGTGTAAATATGTTTATTATATTATTTTAGTTAACTGTTGGATATTAATGATTTCTTCACACTAGCCGTATATAGGCTAAGGTTTCTGATTGAGTCAACCATGGTTCAAATCCCGCCCATGGTATTGAATTTTGCATGTTGACTCTTATCTATGTTTATTATGATTCATAATATTTATCTTTACGGTTACCTGAGCACTTATTTTTGTAATTTTAGGTCCCTACTATGAGTAGTAATCTGAATACTTTTTTGAATCGCACTAACAAAGCCATACTTGTAGGATGGTGTATATATGGATACGCAAAGGAATATACACTTCTTTCTTATGCACCAAAGAGGTCAAAAATCAGATATTTTATTGTCATTCATGCATTATACTGAGTATATTGTTGCAATGACTGGTAAGGCTGAAATTATTTCTTTCTAAAACTCAACAAAATCTGGAGTTGATACTCTTGACATGAAATGCAGTAACTAACATGTAAAAAGAAGGACGGGAAGATGGCCCCTTACCATATTCTACCATTTGATTGCAGAAAGTTACAGTAACACTTATGTCCTTGTACACTTATTTCGTAAAAGCCAAAAAAGTGAGCAGTTTTGATTTTATACATCCCCTTGGAATATCCTCATGAACACTCAATTACAACTAAGAATGAGAGTGGAAATTCAACCTGATGGTTTGTAAAATTGTATGAGGGAAACCTAGAATGAAATTGATACTACCAGGTCAAAGAATCATGACTTTGGAGGAAGGTTCACTACAAGGGCAATAAGGAGTGATAGGCTACCAGAAAGGAAGAACTGTTGTTATTGCCCTTATCTGAAGAACAGAATGACAAATTACAAGTGCATCAAATGGAAACTCCAACATGTATAGAGTGCTCAAGAAAACTGTGCAATGCTTTATTTACTGACATATGTTATTTTCATCCATTGTGCTATTATAAAGTTAATATTTTGTCTAGTTTTGTATAAAAACCACTGTGATTAACAGTTATATGTATTGCAGTATTTTGGTGTGTAAAACACTTAAATAAAATATAACCATCTCATTGATGGATGCTCCTTACATAAGCATAAAAAACTGGGTCCACCTCTTAGACAGATGTTCCTCATAATAGGGTAAAAGCAGATGTTCCTTTCTAAGGGTTAGTAATCATTAATTCCAATGTCTTTTGCAGTGAGAGACATACAATGAGTTATAAATTTAAGAACTTTTGTTTTGTCTAGATTCTCAGATAAATTGTTAGCCTTAAACCAGCATGACATACAGTTATACAATGCATTACAATAACTTTATTCTTCACATACATTTACAAAGTGAGCATGAGCTCTGTAAACAGGTGACACATCAATCAAATATATAATAACAAATATTATTTACATTTATACAGGTGTCTACAACTTATAGGGTACAATATTTAGGCAAAATGCCTTTACAAAGTGGAGAGTACAGTTACTGTTTATAAACTATCTTCTAGATATTCCTCTTACAGACTACTAGGCCCTTTTTACCAGCATGTCTTTGATGGCTTTATTAAATTATTTTATATCTTTTGTCTGTCTTATTTTAGTGTGTAATTTATTATACATTTTTATTCTTGCATATAGTGGACGTTTTTCAAATATTGTTAATCTATGTGCTAGTGGTTTTAAATTGCATTTGGTGCTGGTGAGATAGCTGTGTTGTTTTTGTGTACCTCACAGTTTTTCAAAATGTATATGTATATACTCGCAAAGCTCTAATATATATTCCGATGGGAAAGCTAATACTTCCAATTTTTTGAGTAATGGTCTACAAGATTCTTTTGTACCTGTGTGTGTTATTATGCGGATAGTTTTCTGTTGTGTTTTGAATATTCATTCCCAACCTGTTGCATGACCCCAGAGAATTATTCCATACGATATGAGAGAATGAAAGTAACTAAAACATACTACTTTTGTAGTCTCAACGTTAGTGATTTGGGACAGGCAGAGCATGTTAAAGCAGGCAGAATTTAATCGTTTGGCAATGTAATGTATATGTTCCTGCCTCAAAACAAATTCAATTTATTATATAGGACAAACCGGAAGGACCATCGCTACAAGAATATTCGAACATGAACGAAGCATTTGTTTAATGCAACCTGAGGTGCCTGGGCTGCCAGAACATTTTTGAGTTTTATTTACACTCAGCTTTACAACAACATAGTAAGTGAAGTTGAGTGTAAACATAGTGACTCATAAATTAAACTCAAAAATGAAGAATACTTCGCCTGTTAATAATGCTTCTGCTTATAATATTTATGCCAGAGCATTGTTTTGATAACGACCATATGGCTAACTTTCGGGAGACAAACACCTTGGCAAAATGCAACAGTTACTGGGAGCAGAGAATTAAGCAGGCTTTGACGATTTACTCTGAAAGGAGCACACTTAACATGATGCTGGATTTCAGTTTAGCTCCTCTTGGAAACCGCCTTAAAAATGGAAATCTGTTAATTTAAGAAGCAAAGATCTGTACAGCTTGATAATCAAGTTGAGTAGTTAAGTTCCTCTGACACAATTTTCTATACTCATGCCATCTGCTGGCCTGGCATTTACTGTACAGTAATTTGTTGGATAGTTTTTATGTTTGTTTATAGTTGTGTTATATCTAGTACTTCATTTTTGGTTATAAAATGTTATAAATATCCTGATGATGGGAGAGTTGCACACTCACGAAACATTGATATCTAATCATCTTTTCACCTGGCTGGCTGGCTGCCTGTGAAGAAAGTGAGCAAATTCAATTTAACCATACACTCATTTAAATTTTTACCGAACAGAACTATTATGCTTGATTGGAGGAATTTAGTAACATTTCCATA
Organism: Mantis religiosa; assembly: GCA_030765055.1. NCBI lineage: Eukaryota > Metazoa > Arthropoda > Insecta > Mantodea > Mantidae > Mantis > Mantis religiosa. The sequence goes on from CM060950.1 coordinate 223,749,951, forward strand.
AAACTTAATTGAAAAAAACTATTTGTACTCATTTTCAATACTCCATCATTTACATTTTCATATTATTGAGGAACTTGTTTGAAATCCATTGCTTCCTTTCTCAACCTGGAATATCCAACTATTGTCTGTTGTTGTCTTCTGCTGTCTTCTCTCCAGTGGGGAATTATGAACTTCTTTATCAAATTATTATTGACTGGTGGGATTTCAAAGTTAATTACTCTGTTCTTATTTTTCCATAACATGTTTTCCCATATTGTCAGTTTTTTATTTATCACGCCTTTTAATAAATTTGAATGGAAGTATAAAGATCAATAAATAAAGATCAATGAACTCCAGCTGTAGGAAGAAGGCTGAGAAGTAAAAAGCCCTGGAACAGTATGTGTGGACAAGGCGGCAAAACAGGATCAAAGTAAGAGAGTTAGGAAATTAAGATTCTGGAACTGCGAAGGACTAAAAAGTAAAATTGGTACAGATTCTAACAGCGCTTCAGCTGTGTAATACACCCTGGTCACCTATTCCGATGCTTCAATTCACCGTCCATCGCCAGGACATGATAATAAGCTAACAAGACAAAAAATTAGGCACCCCTGGTGCCTTATGCAGTTGTTTTTGCTAAATATTTATATTTAAACATTTAAGATTGTTATAAGCAATGACTTTTTCTGAAGCTTACGACTTGAACAACCTACATTTTGTTTATAGATTTTGGATGGTACACTTAAGTAACGCAGTTCTAAAAACTACAGATAGTTTTTCAACGATACATTCAATAGCTTTAAAAAGATTACTGGGTTTGAACCTGTAACCTCAGGAATTGGAGGCTAGAATATTACTCCTAGAAATGGAGGATTTCTTTAATGCAACATATCTTCTATGTTTTTGGGTCTATCCCTATATACAACTACCTAAAGATGTACCCTACAGATAGAAGTCCAAAGTCAGGTCTGGGGATTTGGCAACCCACTCTTAGTTAACCTTTCCTACAAACGCATTGTTGTAGATAACTCAAGTCTTAAGCAGAGATGAGGAAGTTTCACTTTGCAGAATTCCGAACACTGTTGCTGGAGGCTGATATGAAAGAGAAACTCATCTTCCAGGTTCTTTTAAGTGCTGACATTGTTTCTGTTCTGAGGTATCAATTTCAGGTAAATTTGATGAATATGCATTGCAGGAATTGCTGATGTTGACCCTAATAATTGTGCACCACAGGATGTTCGCAAACCTTCATATGCATGAATGTGATTCCTTTCTTGGTAGTGTTGAAAATAGTGTTGTTATGATAAATTAACTTTAAAGAGAGTCGATTAAAAACACTAGACAACACTTACTTTTAAATTTTTCCGGAACATGTTTCAGAGGCTTTGCCTCTATCATCGGCCGGCTCTCGACTGGTTCTCGTTGGTGTAGCTGACGATATTTTGTCACAGGTCTCCTCTGATGGCGGTTCAAGGAACTTGCTGAACAAATCTTTCTGGGGGATGTCGAAATTGAATACTTTGTTCCTATTTTTTGAAATGAAGATTTGTTCCCATGTGGATAGTTCTTTTTTTCCTGATGTATGTTTCAGTAGTTTTGGTTCTGGATTTATGTTGTGGTTTTTTTCCCAAAAATGTGTGGCAACTGCTGATTTTTCTAATTGTTTATATTTTATGTTTCTAAAGTGTTCCTTTGCTCTTGTTTCTAAATTTCTTTTTGTTTATCCAATATAAATTTGACTACAGTCATTGCATTCAATTTGATATATACCAGATTTTTTGTTAGATGGAATGGCATCTTTGATGTTTGAGCAAATTAGGTTTTTTAAGGAGAAATGGTTGACGGGTGCTAGTTGAATATTTTGTTTTTTGAAGACCTTTCTGAATTTATCATAGGCCCATGGATAGTAAGTGAATTTTTTGAAAATCATATTAGTTTCTGTAGCTGAGAGAGTTGTGGTTTCCTTTAGTAGCTTCTTCTTTTTTGCTAAGCTCACTTTTTTGTCCACTAATGATTTGGGAAAGTTATTTTTTTGTGCTATTTCAATTATTTTGTTGTATTCTGTTTTGTATTCTTCTGCTGTGAGAGGGATGTTTACCAGTCTGTGTGCTAAACTATTGAAGATTGCCTGTTTGTGGGATCTCGGATTGTAGCCATTAGCTTTTATGTAGTTGTCTGTCTGTGTTGGTTTTCTGTAAATGCCAAAGTTTAGTCTGTTTTTATTCCTCATTATTTTTAGATCCAAAAATGGAAAATGCTCATCTTTTTCTATTTCTACAGTGAATTTGATGCTTTTTTCTTGGGTATTTAAAAGTTTTAGTGCATCACTGATGTGTTATTTTGGTACTATTGCAAAGATGTCATCTACATATCGTTGCCAGAGTTTGAACATCCAAGGGAAACCTTTGTTTATCCTTATTTTTAATGCACTCATGTAGAAATCGGCCAGGAAGGGTGATATGGGGTTACCCTTTGCTAACCCTGAAGTTTGTTGATAATATTTTGTTTGAAATAGCTTTTGAACAGGCATCAAAAGTATAATGGCAATAATTTGACATTTATGTCATTATTAGCAGCCAGATTTTACTTATAGAGCTATATAAGCATTATTAGGATAATTTGTCATTCAGATAATCTTTCACAGAATAAAACAATTTTGAACATAGGTAACCTCCAGCACAGGCAGCCTCAACGTAATGCACTGTGATGTCATATGCCTTTGCCCGATGTCCAAGTGTGTAGAATTGGAGTGGAAATGTAGGTCAACAAAGGTAAAAACACAGCCTGTGGCAGAATAACAGTAAGATTTGTAATATCGGAACGTTAGAGCATTGCCATATCTATACTTCATTAGCTGCCACTGCACACTAGGTACACCTGCCCACTTTTGCTAACCTGAAGTTTGGTGATAATATTTTGTTTGAAACTGGAAGAACTAACCAAATTATGCATAGAACAAAATTTCTTTCGGTTTTAAACAAAATATTATCACCAAACTTCAGGGTTTGCAATGGGCAACCCCCTATCACCCTTCCTGGCCGATCTGTACATGAGTGCATTAGAAATAAGGATAAACAAAGGTTTCCCTTGGATGTTCAAACTCTGGCAACGATATGTTGATGACATCTTTGCAATAGTACCAAAAAAACACATCACTGAGGCACTAAAACTTTTAAATATCCAAGAAAAAAGCATCAAATTCAGTGTAGAAATAGAAAAAGATGAGAATTTACCATTTTTGGATCTAAAAATAATGAGGAATAAAAACAGACTAAACTTTGGCATTTACAGAAAACCAACACAGACAGACAACTACATAAAAGCTAATGGCTACAACCCGAGATCCCACAAACAGGCAATCTTCAATAGTTTAGCACACAGACTGGTAAACATCCCTCTCACAGCAGAAGAATACAAAACAGAATACAACAAAATAATTGAAATGGCACAAAAAAATAACTTTCCCAAATCATAAGTGGACAAAAAAGTGAGCTTAGCAAAAAAGAAGAAGCTACTAAAGGAAACCACAACTCTCTCAGCTACAGAAACTAATATGATTTTCAAAAAATTCACTTACCATCCATGGGCCTATGATAAATTCAAAAAGGTCTTCAAAAAAACAAAATATTCAACTAGCACCAGTCAACCATTTCTCCTTAAAAAACCTAATTTGCTCAAACATCAAAGATGCCATTCCATCTAACAAAAAATCTGGTATATATCAAATTGAATGCAATGATTGTAGTCAAATTTATATTGGATAAACAAAAAGAAATTTAGAAACAAGAGCAAAGGAACACTTTAGAAACATAAAATATAAACAATTAGAAAAATCAGCAGTTGCCACACATTTTTGGGAAAGAAACCACAACATAAATCCAGAACCAAAACTACTGAAACATACATCAGGAAAACAAGAACTATCCACATGGGAACAAATCTTCATTTCAAAAAATAGGAACAAAGTATTCAATTTCGACATCCCCCAGAAAGATTTGCTCAGCAAGTTCCTTGAACCGCCACCAGAGGAGACCTGTGACAAAATATCGTCAGCTACACCAACGAGAACCAGTCGAGAGCCAGCCGATGATAGAGGCAAATCCTCTGAAACATGTTCCGGAAAAATTTAAAAGTAAGTGTTGTCTAGTGTCTTTAATCGACTCTCTTTAAAGTTAATGAATGTGATTATTCATTCGATTTATGTAATTTATGGCTTTTGAACTTGCTGTAACCAATTCACCAGCACACCAATGTTTTTCTAGTAAAATGAGGTGTCAGAAAAAGCTTGAGCAGTTTCCACACGGATGACTTCGCTTTTCAAAGATTTCTTTGAATTTTTGGGGAAACCGAATTATAGCTTTGGATTCTTTCCACTCTCTTTGTTCTTTGCTTGGTGATTGATCTTGCTTTCTGTTCTGTAAATGAAACACTGCATGGTTGGCAGACTCTCACATGCAGATGTGTGACTCTGAATTTCTTTAAAGTAACTTAAGGCTGTTGAACTTGCTGTAGCAGAAATAGCCAAGTCACCAGCACGCCAATATTCTTCAACTGAAATAAGATGTCTAATAAACCTTGAGTAGTCTTGGAAAGGATGAAGTAACTTTTCCAACATTATTTTGGTGTCAGAGTCGCTGCATGATTATTTCTCACTTTCTCCACTTTTTTAGTCCATTATGACGATTATCATTCTAATTACAGTATACACAGCAAACGAATGGTGTGAATCAAACTAATTTTCACGAAAATTTGGCTACATTGTAAATGGTATGAGTTTGTACTGTCTTGATAAGCAGATTTATGAACATATAGTAATCACTTGTGCTTTTGAAAACAATTTGTGTTTAGACAATGCATTCAGAGAAAAGTGAGTTACCTACAAGGAAACTGGCATATGTCAAAGATGAGGAATTAATGAAGGAATGTGATAAAATTTCTAACATATGTGGCAGGGCCCAGCTAGTTCACAACCTCATTGATTGCTATGGCCTGCTTTCCGACATGGAAATGATACCATGCATGCCAGCAACAGAAGATGATCTCATTTATTTTCATTCAAGTGATTACACAAAATTTTTACAGAAAGTGGACAAGAGCAGTGACTTGGAAAATCATGATGAAGAGCAGCTGGAGTACGGTCTGGGTTATGATTGCCCACTGGTGGATGGTATGTACAAGTTTGTTCAGTTAATAGCAGGGGCTTCAATATCAGCTGCAAAGGTTCTTGTTGGAGGCACATGAGATGTAGCAATAAATTGGTGTGGTGGTTGGCATCGTGCTCTAAGGGATGAAGCAGAAGATTACTGTTATGTGAATGACATAGTAATAGCAATACATAAATTGAAGGAAAAGTATAAATGTATCGTGTATATTGATGTTGACCTACATGGAAATGGTGTAGAAAATGCATTTGCCATGACACCCAGTGTTATGACAGTGTCATTTCATAAGTACGATCTAGGATTTTATCCATGTACAGGAGCATTAGAGGATACTGGTAGAGCAAGAGGTCGCTTTCATACAGTCAATATTCCATTGAAAGATGGTCTGAGAAATGAAAACTTTGTAAGGATATTTCATAGTGTTATTTGGAAAGTATGGATGACATTCCATCCACAGGCAGCAGTTGTACAGTGTGGTGCTGACTGCATAAATGGAGATCCAGCTTGTGCATTCGATCTTACTCCCAAAGCCTTAGATCTCTGTGTGAAACAGCTACTGAGATGGAGAATTCCATTGCTCTTTCTAGGTGGAGGTGGTTATAATCTTCCCAATACTGCCCGATGCTGGACCTATTTAACATCCATCATCATTGGTAGAGAAATACCATCTTCTATTCCAGATTCAAATTTGGATTTTTTACTATACAGCCAGATTTTGAGTTGGATATAACACCTGGCAATAGAGCTGATCAGAGTTCTGAAGAATATATAAGGCATATTATGGATACTGTATCTGATAATCTCAACTATCTCCTACACTAATTGCCAGTTGCTACGACACCAGGTTCGTTCATCTCGTTTCAAACAAACTGTTGATAACTTAGCGTTAAGCATATATTACTGTTTAAATGTGAAAATTACCATGTTCTATTTTTCACTACGTAGCATATGTTTTATAAAGAACTGTAAGATATATGAATCATGTTTTGTCTAATATTGTGTATTGTTTGGCAATGAAATAAAGTTAAATCTGAAAAATGCATCCACATTTAGATGTTCTCGTCCTGGATAGCCTGTGCAATTCTCCTTTATCATTGCTGTTACTTCAAGCACGTTATCACCATCGCTGTCATGTCTGAGCTTTCTGTCCTTTTTTGCGGCTAACTCCAACCAGTTAATTGGCAGGAACCTAGAAAACATATCAGAAACAAGTGACTAGCAAATATTTTTTACATTTTCATGTTCAATGTAGAGATTCAGCTTTAATGCTAATTGCTACAGGCAGAAATTAAGGGCTATCTATGGGCAATCCACGTTCGCCTATTTTGGTCTGTATCTTTATGAATTCATCTGAAACACATATAAAATTGGCTTTCACATGGATCTTCAAGGTTTGGTGCCAATATGTTAATAACATCTTTGTAATAGTTCTAAATAAACATTTAGACAAGGCATTAAAACTACTTAATCTGCAGGGAGAAAGCTATCAATTTCACAATAAAGGAAGTAAATGGACCTAAATATCATTAGGAATTATACAGAAATAAAATTTGGCATTTACAGGATATCAACACAGTCAGAAAATTACATAATAGTCATAGCTATAACCCTATTACACATAAATATGCAACAATAAACAATTGTACACACAGGAAATTCAAAATACCCATGGATAAAGCTGAATACTACAAAGAACAAAAAGCCATACTTCACCTAGCAGAATAAAATGGACACAACAAAATTCTGGCATTTAAGATAATTAGAACAGTTATGCTAAATCAAACTATTAAGCAAACAAGTAAACTCAGTAAAGAAAAAGAGAGCAATAACTTATTCAATTGACTCACATAATACCAAAAAATACTTAAGATTAGATTAGTTTGATCTGAGTTCTTTTAGATATGAGTTCACTAGCAGCGACAAAGGCCTGTGAAAATTGAACATATCAAAGATGTGTACAGTTTAATAGTACATACTCGAATATTTAACACAAAGGCACATTATATACAGGCAATATAAAAAACAAGGCAGGTAGAATTATATATGATACCAAATCCAACACTCTCCTGTATTTATAACACTACAAAATGTGTATATACATATACAAGTTTCATTTTAGTCAATTGATGGAAATTAATCATTAAATTATTAATTTCCATCAATTAACTAAAATAATAAGAGTTAAATGGTGAAGCCTGGGACTCAAGTATTTACTATAGTATGTCGCCACAAACAGTGTATCTCGAAAGTGAGAGCCCCTAGTGTTTTACCGGGGAAATATACGAGTCAAGTGGGGAATTTTGTTTCAGGATGGCACGTTGGCCATGGTAGCTCAATGGATTAGAGCGACTATACGAAAACAAGGAAATCTGTGGTTCAAATCCCGGTCATGGCATTGAAATTTTCATGTTGACTCCGTATAACAAGTTTAATTGTTTATTTATTTTTCTTTATTATTTTTTTTTTGGCCTTCACTTGACTTTTGCTAGTATGCCTCAACATTTTTTATTGGATTTGCAATATATACCGACCATTAAGTGTCAGTTCTTCAATATACATACAGCAAAATAGCTTTTGAACAGGCATCAAAAGTATAATGGCAATAATTTGACATTTATGTCATTATTAGCAGCCAGATTTTACTTACAGAGCTATATAAGCATTATTAGGATAATTTGTCATTCAGATAATCTTTCACAGAATAAAACAATTTTGAACATAGGTAACCTCCAGCACAGGCAGCCTCAACGTAATGCACTGTGATGTCATATGCCTTTGCCCGATGTCCAAGTGTGTAGAATTGGAGTGGAAATGTAGGTCAACAAAGGTAAAAATACAGCCAGTGGCAGAATAACAGTAAGACTTGTAATATCGGAACGTTAGAGCATTGCCATATCTATACTTAATTAGCTGCCACTGCACAATAGATACATGTGCCCACTTTTGCTACACTCAAATAATGAACTGTAACACAATGTTTGCTTGCTAGCACAAATATGCTCAACTTGCCTTCTGCCAGTATTTCTGTGAGTTGAGGCTGCCTGCTCTGGCAGCAACTTTAGAAACCCTGAAATTATTAATTTTTCCTTTAAGATCATTGGGTACAGTTATTTTGACGGCTTCACAATACACACCTTTCTGGAAGCAAGATAGCTTAACACTGGGATGGTGAATGTTACACTTTTGTCTATTATTTATGGATATCATTCTTTGTTAAAAAGGAGGCCCAATTGCATACAGAAAATTTTGTGATAGAGATACATGAAAGGATGTGGCAATATCTTCAATCTTCTAAAAGGATTTTGCAGGAGTGACTGCTATGGCTGTTAGAAACGGTTCTTATAATCTCCTCTTGTATATGAATATTTGTTTACTTTCCAATGAGTTGCCCCAAAATAATATTTCATATTCCAAAATAGTTAAAACATTCATAAAACAGTAATTTAAATGTATCAATAGGACTTTCATTAACTAGTGCATGGATAACACAACAGGTAGTGCTGAGTTAAGAAAATATATACCTTATGTGAGCTTTCCAATCTACTGTCTGCCAGAAAGCCCAGAATTTGATGCTGTCAATTACTTCTATTATACCTTAAAACGGAATATCTATCTTGCAGGCGGATATACTTTCATTGTTTGCTACCACATGGCACATTTATGAATTTTGCATGTGAATCTCTTCAAAGAGTCTCCATTAGAGTCTCCGGATGAAGCCATTGTTTACGGAACACGTCTCCTCACAGACGAATATTCCTCACAGGGTAAGTTAAACTACCCTTCTCATAGACGGATGGTCCTTGTAATGTAAAAATCATTTTCTTCCATGGTGTAAATATGTTTATTATATTATTTTAGTTAACTGTTGGAAATTAATGATTTCTTCACAATAGCCGTATATAGGCTAAGGTTTATGATAGAGTCAACCGTGGTTCAAATCCCGGCCATGGTATTGAATTTTGCATGTTGACTCTTATCTATGATTATTATGATTCATAATATTTATCTTTACGATTACCTGAGCACTTATTTTTGTAATATTAGGTCCCTGCTATGAGTAGTAATTTGAATACTTATTTGAATCGCACTAACAAGGCCATACTTGTAGGATGGTGTATATATGGATACGCAAAGGAATATACACTTCTTTCTTATGTACCAAAGAGGTCAAGTATCCGATATTTTATTGTCATTCATGCATTATACTGAGTATATTGTTGCAATGACTGGTAAGACTGAAATTATTTCTTTCTAAAACTCAACAAAATCTGGACTTGATGCCCTTGACATGAAATGCAGTAACTAATATGTAAAAAGAAGGACGAGAAGATGGCCCCTTACCATATTCTACCATTTGATTGCAGAAAGTTACACTAACACTTATGTCCTTGTACACTTATTTCGTAAAAGCCCAAAAAGTGAGCAGTTTTGATTTTATACATCCCCTTGGAATATCCTCAAGAACACTCATTTACAACTAAGAATGAGGGTGGAAATTCAGCCTGATGGTTTGTAAAATCGTATGAGGGAAACCTTGAATGTAATTGATACTACCAAGTCAAAGAATCATGACTTCATAAGAAGGTTCACTACAAGGGCAATCAGGAGTGATAGGCTACCAGAAAGGAAGAACTGTTGTTATTGCCCTTATCAGAAGAACAGAATGACAAATTACAAGTGCATCAAATGGAAACTCCAACATGTATAGCGTGCTCAAGAAAACTGTGCAGTGCTTTATTTACTGACATATGTTATTTTCATCCATTGTGCGATTATAAAGTTAATATTTTGTCTAGTTTTGTATAAAAACCACTGTGATTAACAGTTATATGTATTGCAGTAAGTTGGTGTTTAAAACCTTAATTAAAATATAACCATCTCATTGATGGATGCTCCTTACATAAGCATAAAAAACTGGGTCCACCTCTTAGACAGATGTTCCTCATAATAGGGTAAAAGCAGATGTTCCTTTCTAGGGGTTAGTAATCATTAATTACAATGTCTTTTGCAGTGAGAGACATACAATGAGTTATAAATTTAAGAACTTTTGTTTTGTCTAGATTCTCAGATAAATTGTTAGCCTTAAACCAGCATGACATACAGTTATACAATGCAATACAATAACTTTATTCATCACATACATTTACAAAGTGAGCATGAGCTCCGTAAACAGGTGACACATCAATCAAATATATAATACCAAATATTATTTACATTTATACAGGTGTTTACAACTTATAGGGTACAATATTTAGGCAAAATGCCTTTACAAAGTGGAGAGTACAGTTACTGTTTATAAACTATCTTCTAGATATTCCTCTTACTGAACACTAGGCCCTTTTTACCAGCATGCCTTTGATGGCTTTATTAAATTATTTTATATCTTTTGTCTGTCTTATTTTAGTGTGTAATTTATTATACATTTTTATTCTTGCATATAGTGGACTTTTTTCAAATATTGTAAATCTATGTGCTAGTGGTTTTAAATTGCATTTGGCTCTGGTCAGATAGCTGTGTTGTTTTTGTGTACCTTACAGTTTTTCAAAATTTATATGTATATACTCGCAAAGCTCTAATGTATATTCCGATGGGAAAGTTAATACTTCCAATTTTTTGAGTAATGGTCTACAAGATTCTTTTGTACCTGTGTGTGTTATTATGCGGATAGTTTTCTTTTGTGCTTTGAATATTCATTCCCAACCTGTTGCATGACCCCAGAGAATTATTCCATACGATATGATAGAATGAAAGTAACTAAAACATACTACTTTTGTAGTCTCAACGTTAGTGATTTGGGACAGGCAGAGCATGTTAAAGCAGGCAGAATTTAATCGTTTGGTAATGTAATGTATATGTTCCTGCCTCAAAACAAATTCAATTTATTATATAGGACAAACCGGAAGGACCATCGCTACTAGAATAATCGAACATAAACGAAGCATTCGTTTAATGCAACCTGAGGAGCCTGGGCTGCCAGACCACTTTTTAGTTTTATTTACACTCAGCTTCACAACAACATAGTAAGTGAAGTTAAGTGTAAACATAGTGACTCATAAATTAAACTCAAAAATGAAGAATACTTCGCCTGTTAATAATGCTTCTGCTTATAATATTTATGCCAGAGCATTGTTTTGATAACAACCATAGGGCTAACTTTCGGGAGACAAACATCTTGGCAAAATGCAACAGTTACTGGGAGCAGAGAATTAAGCAGGCTTTGGCGATTTACTCTGAAAGGAGCACACTTATTCATGATGCTGGATTTCAGTTCAGCTCCTCTTGGAAACCGCCTTAAAAATGGAAATCTGTTAATTTAAGAAGCAAAGATCAGTACAGCTTGATAATCAAGTTAAGTAGTTAAGTTTCTCTGACACAATTTTCTATACTCATGCCATCTGCTGGCCTGGCATTTACTGTACAGTCTTTTGTTCAGTACTGTGAATTTGGATAGCTTTTATGTTTGTTTATAGTTGTGTTATATCTAGTACTTCATTTTTGGTTATAAAATTCTATAAATATCCTGATGATGGGAGAGTTGCACACTCATGAAACATTGATATCTAATCATCTTTTCACCTGGCTGGCTGCCTGTGAAGAAAGTGAGCAAATTCAATTTAACCATACACTCATTTAAATTTTTATCGAACAGAACTATTATGCTTGATTGGAGGGATTTAGTAACATTTCCATAAAACTTAATTGAAAAAAAACTATTAGTACTCATTTTCAATAATCCATCATTTACATTTTCATATTATTGAGGAACTAGTTTGAAATCCATTGCTTCCTTTCTCAACCTGGAATATCCAACTATTGTCTGTTGTTGTCCTCTGCTGTCTTCTCTCCAGTGGGGAATTATGAACTTCTTTATCAAATTATTATTGACTGGTGGGATTTCAAAGTTAATTACTCTGTTCTTATTTTTCCATAACATGTTTTCCCATATTGTCAGTTTTTTATTTATCACACCTTTTTATAAATTTGAATGGAAGTATAAAGATCAATAAATAAAGATCAATGAATTCCAGAAGAAGGAAGAAGGTTGAGAAGTAAAAAGCTCTGGAACAGTATGTGTGGACAAGGCGGCAAAACAGGATCAAAATAAGAGAGTTAGGAAATTAAGATTCTGGAACTGCGAAGGACTAAAAAGTAAAATTGGTACAGATTCTAACAGCGCTTCAGCTGTGTAATTCACCCTGGCCACCTATTCCGATGCTTCAATTCACCGTCCATGGCCAGGACATGATAGTAAGCTAACAAGAAAAAAAATTAGGCACCCCTGGTGCCTTATGCAGTTGTTTTTGCTAAATATTTATATTTAAACATTTAAGATTGTAATAAGTTTACAACACTCATTACTACAGGAAATGACTAATATTTTTGTCCAGTGAGCTTATTTTATATAATGATTTTTTCTGAAGCTTACGACTTGAACAACCTACATTTTGTTTATAGATTTTGTATGGTACACTTAAGTAACGCAGTTCTAAAAACTACAGATAGTTTTTCAACGATATATTCAATAGCTTTAAAAAGATTACTGGGTTTGAACCTGTAGCCTCAGGAATTGGAGGCTAGAATATTACTCCTAGAAATGGAGGATTTCTTTAATGCAACATATCTTCTATGTTTTTGGGTCTATCCCTATATACAACTACCTAAAGATGTACCCTACAGATAGAAGTCCAAAGTCAGGTCTGGGGATTTTGCAACCCACACTTAGTTAACCTTTCCAACAAACGCATTGTTGTGGATAACTCAAGTCTTAAGCAGAGATGAGGAAGTTTCACTTTGCAGAATTCTGAACACTGTTGCTGCAGGCTGATATGAAAGAGAAACTCATCTTCCAGATTCTTTTAAGTGCTGACATTGTTTCTGTTCTGAGGTATCAATTTCCGGTAAATTTGATGAATAAGCATTGCAGGAATTGCTGATGTTGACCCTAATAATTGTGCACCACAGGATGTTCGCAAACCTTCAAATGCATGAATGTGATTCCTTTCTTGGTAGTGTTGAAAACAGTGTTGTTATGATAAATTAACTTTAAAGAGAGTCGATTAAAGACATTAGACAACACTTACTTTTAAATTTTTCCGGAACATGTTTCAGAGGCTTTGCCTCTATCATCGGCCGGCTCTCGACTGGTTCTCGTTGGTGTAGCTGACGATATTTTGTCACAGGTCTCCTCTGATGGCGGTTCAAGGAACTTGCTGAACAAATCTTTCTGGGGGATGTCGAAATTGAATACTTTGTTCCTATTTTTTGAAATGAAGATTTGTTCCCATGTAGATAGTTCTTGTTTTCCTGATGTATGTTTCAGTAGTTTTGGTTTTGGATTTATGTTGTGGTTTTTTTCCCAAAAATGTGTGGCAACTGCTGATTTTTCTAATTGTTTTTATTTTATGTTTCTAAAGTGTTCCTTTGCTCTTGTCTCTAAATTTCTTTTTGTTTATCCAATATAAATTTGACTACAATCATTGCATTCAATTTGATATATACCAGATTTTTTGTTAGATGGAATGGCATCTTTGATGTTTGAGCAAATTAGGTTTTTTAAGGAGAAATGGTTGACTGGTGCTAGTTGAATATTTTGTTTTTTGAAGACCTTTTTGAATTTATCATAGGCCCATGGATGGTAAGTGAATTTTTTGAAAATCATATTAGTTTCTGTAGCTGAGAGAGTTGTGGTTTCCTTTAGTAGCTTCTTTTTTTTTGCTAAGCTCACCTTTTTGTCCACTAATGATTTGGGAAAGTTATTTTTTTGTGCTATTTCAATTATTTTGTTGTATTCTGTTTTGTATTCTTCTGCTGTGAGAGGGATGTTTACCAGTCTGTGTGCTAAACTATTGAAGATTGCCTGTTTGTGGGATCTCGGGTTGTAGCCATTAGCTTCTATGTAGTTGTCTGTCTGTGTTGGTTTTCTGTAAATGCCAAAGTTTAGTCTGTTTTTATTCCTCATTATTTTTAGATCCCAAAATGGAAAATGCTCATCTTTTTCTATTTCTACAGTGAATTTGATGCTTTTTTCTTGGATATTTAAAAGTTTTAGTGCATCACTGATGTGTTTTTTTGGTACTATTGCAAAGATGTCATCTACATATCGTTGCCAGAGTTTGAACATCCAAGGGAAACCGTTGTTTATCCTTATTTCTAATGCACTCATGTACAAATCGGCCAGGAAGGGTGATAGGGGGTTACCCATTGCTAACCCTGAAGTTTGGTGATAATATTTTGTTTGAAACTGGAAGAACTAACCAAATTATGCATAGAACAAAATTTCTTCCAGTTTTAAACAAAATATTATCACCAAACTTCAGGGTTTGCAATGGGCAACCCCCTATCACCCTTCCTGGCCGATCTGTACATGAGTGCATTAGAAATAAGGATAAACAAAGGTTTCCCTTGGATGTTCAAACTCTGGCAACGATATGTAGATGACATCTTTGCAATAATACCAAAAAAACACATCAGTGATGCACTAAAACTTTTAAATATCCAAGAAAAAAGCATCAAATTCACTGTAGAAATAGAAAAAGATGAGCATTTTCCATTTTGGGATCTAATAATAATGAGGAATAAAAACAGACTAAACTTTGGCATTTACAGAAAACCAACACAGACAGACAACTACATAAAAGCTAATGGCTACAACCCGAGATCCCACAAACAGGCAATCTTCAATAGTTTAGCACACAGACTGGTAAACATCCCTCTCACAGCAGAAGAATACAAAACAGAATACAACAAAATAATTGAAATAGCACAAAAAATAACTTTCCCAAATCATTAGTGGACAAAAATTGAGCTTAGCAAAAAAGAATAAGCTACTAAAGGAAACCACAACTCTCTCAGCTACAGAAACTAATATGATTTTCAAAAAATTCACTTACCATCCATGGGCCTATGATAAATTCAAAAAGGTCTTCAAAAAACAAAATATTCAACTAGCACCAGTCAACCATTTCTCCTTAAAAAACCAAATTTGCTCAAACATCAAAGATGCCATTCCATCTAACCAAAAATCTGGTATATATCAAATTGAATGCAATGACTGTAGTCAAATTTATATTGGATAAACAAAAAGAAATATAGAAACAAGAGCAAAGGAACACTTTAGAAACATAAAATATAAACAATTAGAAAAATCAGCAGTTGCCACACATTTTTGGGAAAGAAACCACAACATAAATCCAGAACCAAAACTACTGAAACATACATCAGGAAAACAAGAACTATCCACATAGGAACAAATCTTCATTTCAAAAAATAGGAACAAAGTATTCAATTTCGACATCCCCCAGAAAGATTTGCTGAGCAAGTTCCTTGAACCGCCACCAGAGGAGACCTGTGACAAAATATCGTCAGCTACACCAACGAGAACCAGTCGAGAGCCAGCCGATGATAGAGGCAAATCCTCTGAAACATGTTCCGGAAAAATTTAAAAGTAAGTGTTGTCTAGTGTCTTTAATCGACTCTCTTTAAAGTTAATGAATATGATTATTCATTCGATTTATTTAATTTATGGCCTTTGAACTTGCTGTAGCCAATTCACCAGCACACCAATGTTTTTCTAGTAAAATGAGGTGTCAGAAAAAGCTTGAGCAGTTTCCACACGGATGACTTCGCTTTTCAAAGATTTCTTTGAATTTTTGGGGAAACCGAATTATAGCTTTGGATTCTTCCCACTCTCATTGTTCTTTGCTTGGTGATTGATCTTGCTTTCTGTTCTGTAAATGAAACACTGCATGGTTGGCAGACTCTCACATGCAGATGTGTGACTCTGAATTTGTTTAAAATAACTTAAGGCTGTTGAACTTGCTGTAGCAGAAATAGCCAAGTCACCAGCACGCCAATATTCTTCAACTGAAATAAGATGTCTAATAAACCTTGAGTAGTCTTGGAAAGGATGAAGTAACTTTTCCAACATTATTTTGGTGTCAGAGTCGCTGCACGATTATTTCTGACTTCCTCCACTTTTAGTCCATTATGGCGACCATCATTCTAATTACAGTATACACAGCAAACGAATGGTGTGAATCAAACTAATTTTCACGAAAATTTGGCTACATTGTAAATGGTATGAGTTTGTACTGTCTTGAAAAGCAGATTTATGAACATATAGTAATCAGTTGTGCTTTTGAAAACAATTTGTGTTTAGATAATGCATTCAGAGAAAAGTGAGTTACCTACAAGGAAACTGGCATATGTCAAAGATGAGGAATTAATGAAGGAATGTGATAAAATTTCTAACATATGTGGCAGGGCCCAGCTAGTGCACAACCTCATTGATTGCTATGGCCTGCTTTCCGACATGGAAATGATACCATGCATGCCAGCAACAGAAGATGATCTCATTTATTTTCATTCAAGTGATTACACAAAATTTTTACAGAAAGTGGACAAGAGCAGTGACTTGGAAAATCATGATGAAGAGCAGCTGGAGTACGGTCTGGGTTATGATTGCCCACTGGTGGATGGTATGTACAAGTTTGTTCAGTTAATAGCAGGGGCTTCAATATCAGCTGCAAAGGTTCTTGTTGGAGGCACAGGAGATGTAGCAATAAATTGGTGTGGTGGTGGCATCGTGCTCTAAGGGATGAAGCAGAAGATTACTGTTATGTGAATGACATAGTAATAGCAATACATAAATTGAAGGAAAAGTATAAATGTATCGTGTATATTGATGTTGACCTACATGGAAATGGTGTAGAAAATGCATTTGCCATGACACCCAGTGTTATGACAGTGTCATTTCATAAGTACGATCTAGGATTTTATCCACATACAGGAGCATTAGAGGATACTGGTAGAGCAAGAGGTCGCTTTCATACAGTCAATATTCCATTGAAAGATGGTCTGAGAAATGAAAATTTTGTAAGGATATTTCATAGTGTTATTTGGAAAGTATGGATGACATTCAATCCACAGGCAGCAGTTGTACAGTGTGGTGCTGACTGCATAAATGGAGATCCAGCTTGTGCATTCGATCTTACTCCCAAAGCCTTAGGTCTCTGTGTGAAACAGCTACTGAGATGGAGAATTCCATTGCTCTTTCTAGGTGGAGGTGGTTATAATCTTCCCAATACTGCCCGATGCTGGACCTATTTAACATCCATCATCATTGGTAGAGAAATACCATCTTCTATTCCAGATTCAAATTTGGATTTTCTACTATACATCCCAGATTCTGAGTTGGATATAACACCTGGCAATAGAGCTGATCAGAGTTCTGAAGAATATATAAGGCATATTATGGATACTGTATCTGATAATCTCAACTATCTCCTACACTAATTGCCAGTTGCTACGACACCAGGTTTGTTCATCTCGTTTCAAACAAACTGTTGATAACTTAGCGTTAAGCACATATTACTGTTTAAATGTGAAAATTACCATGTACTATTTTTCACTACGTAGCATATGTTTTATAAAGAACTGTAAGATATATGAATCATGTTTTGTCTAATATTGTGTATTGTTTGGCAATGAAATAAAATTAAATCTGAAAAATGCATCCACATTTAGATGTTCTCGTCCTGGATAGCCTGTGCAATTCTCCTTTATCATTGCTGTTACTTCAAGCACGTTATCACCATCTTTGTCATGTCTGAGCTTTCTGTCCATTTTTGCGGCTAACTCCAACCAGTTAATTGGCAGGAACCTAGAAAACATATCAGAAACAAGTGACTAGCAAATATTTTTTACATTTTCATGTTCAATGTAGAGATTCAGCTTTAATGCTAATTCCACAGGCAGAAATTAAGGGCTATCTATGGGCCATCCACGTTCGCCTATTTTGGTCTGTGTCTTTATGAATTCATCTGAAACACATATAAAATTGGCTTTCACATGGATCTTCAAGGTTTGGTGCCAATATGTTAATAACATCTTTGTAATAGTTCTAAGTAAACATTTAGACAAGGCATTAAAACTACTTAATCTGCAGGGAGAAAGCTATCAATTTCACAATAAAGGAAGTAAATGGACCTAAATATCATTAGGAATTATACAGAAATATAATTTGGCATTTACAGGATATCAACACAGTCAGAAACTTACATAATAGTCATAGCTATAACCCTATTACACATAAATATGCAACAATAAACAATTGTACACACAGGCAATTCAAAATACCCATGGATAAAGCTGAATACTACAAAGAACAAAAAGCCATACTTCACCTAGCAGAATAAAATGGATACAACAAAATTCTGGCATTTAAGATAATTAGAACAGTTATACTAAATCAAATTATAAAGCAAACAAGTAAACTCAGTAAAGAAAAAGAGAGCAATAACTTATTCAATTGACTCACATAATACCAAAAAATACTTAAGATTAAATTAGTTTGATCTGAGTTCTTTTAGATATGAGTTCACTAGCAGCGACAAAGGCCTGTGAAAATTGAACATATCAAAGATGTGTACAGTTTAATAGTATATACTCGAATATTGAACACAAAGGCACATTATATACAGGCAATATAAAAAACAAGGCAGGTGGAATTATATATGATACCAAATCCAACACTCTCCTGTATTTATAACACTAGAAAATGTGTATATACAAATACAAGTTTCATTTTAGTCAATTGATGGTAATTAATCATTAAATTATTATTTTCCATCAATTAACTAAAATAATAAGAGTTAAATGATGAAGCCTGGGACTCAAGTATTTACTATAGTATGTCGCCACAAACAGTGTATCTCGAAAGTGATACCCCCTAGTGGTTTACCGGGGAAATATACGAGTCAAGTTGGGAATTTTGTTTCAGGATGGCACGTTGGCCGTGGTAGCTCAATGGATTAGAGCGACTATACAAAAACCAGGAGATCTGTGGTTCAAATCCCGGTCATGGCATTGAAATTTTCATGTTGACTCCGTATAACAAGTTTAATTGTTTATTTATTTTTCTTTATTATTTTTTTTTTTTGGCGTTCACTTGACTTTTGCTAGTATGCCTCAACATTTTTTATTGGATTTGCAATATATACCGACCATTAAGTGTCATTTCTTCAATATACATACAGCAAAATACCTTTTGAACAGGCATCAAAAGTATAATGGCAATAATTTGACATTTATGTCATTATTAGCAGCCAGATTTTACTTACAGAGCTATATAAGCATTATTAGGATAATTTGTCATTCAGATAATCTTTCACAGAATAAAACAATTTTGAACATAGGTAACCTCCAGCACAGGCAGCCTCAACGTAATGCACTGTGATGTCATATGCCTTTGCCCGATGTCCAAGTGTGTAGAATTGGAGTGGAAATGTTGGTCAACAAAGGTAAAAACACAGCCAGTGGCAGAATAACAGTAAGACTTGTAATATCGGAACGTTAGAGCATTGCCATATCTATACTTAATTAGCTGCCACTGCACACTAGCTACATGTGCCCACTTTTGCTACACTCAAATAATGAACTGTAACACAATGTTTGCTTGCTAGCACAAATATGCTCACCTTGCCTTCTGCCAGTATTTCTGTGAGTTGAGGCTGCCTGCTCTGGCAGCAACTTTAGAAACCCTGAAATTATTAATTTTTCCTTTAAGATCATTGGGTACAGTTATTTTGATGGCTTCACAATACACACCTTTCTGGAAGCAAGATAGCTTAGCACTGGGATGGTGAATGTTACACTTTTGTCTATGATTTATGGATTTCATTCTTTGTTACAAATGAGGCCCAATTGCATACAGAAAATTTTATGATAGAGATACATGAACGGATGTGGCAATATCTTCAATCTTCTAAAAGGATGTTGCAGGAGTGACTGCTATGGCTGTTAGAAACAGTTCTTATAATCTCCTCTTGTATATGAATATTTGTTTACTTTCCAATGAGTTGCCCCAAAATAATATTTCATATTCCAAAATAGTTAAAACATACATAAAACAGTAATTTAAATGTATCAATAGGACTTTCATTAACTAGTGCGTGGATAACACAACAGGTAGTGCTGAGTTAAGAAAATATATACCTTATGTGAGCTTTCCAATCTACTGTCTGCCAGAAAGCCCAGAATTTGATGCTGTCAATTACTTCTATTAAACCTTAAAACGGAATATCTATCTTGCAAGCGGATATACTTTCATTGTTTGCTACCACATGGCACATTTATGAATTTTGCATGTGAATCTCTTCAAAGAGTCTCCATTAGAGTCTCCGGATGAAGCCATTGTTTACGGAACACGTCTCCTCACAGACGAATATTACTCACAGGGTAAGTTAAACTACCCTTCTCATAGACGGATGGTCCTTGTAATGTAAAAATCATTTTTTTCCATGGTGTAAATATGTTTATTATATTATTTTAGTTAACTGTTGGAAATTAATGATTTCTTCACACTAGCCGTATATAGGCTAAGGTTTATGATAGAGTCAACCGTGGTTCAAATCCCGGCCATGGTATTGAATTTTGCATGTTGACTCTTATCTATGATTATTATGATTTATAATATTTATCTTTACGATTACCTGAGCACTTATTTTTGTAATATTAGGTCCCTACTATGAGTAGTAATTTGAATACTTTTTTGAATCGCACTAACAAGGCCATACTTGTAGGATGGTGTATATATGGATACGCAAAGGAATATACACTTCTTTCTTATGTACCAAAGAGGTCAAGTATCCGATATTTTATTGTCATTCATGCATTATACTGAGTATATTGTTGCCATGACTGGTAAGACTGAAATTATTTCTTTCTAAAACTCAACAAAATCTGGAGTTGATACCATTGACATGAAATGCAGTAACTAATATGTAAAAAGAAGGACGAGAAGATGGCCCCTTACCATATTCTACCATTTGATTGCAGAAAGTTACAGTAACACTTATGTCCTTGTACACTTATTTTGTAAAAGCCAAAAAAGTGAGCAGTTTTGATTTTATACATCCCCTTGGAATATCCTCATGAACACTCATTTACAACTAAGAATGAGGGTGGAAATTCAACCTGATGGTTTGTAAAATCGTATGAGGGAAACCTTGAATGTAATTGATACTACCAAGTCAAAGAATCATGACTTCGTAAGAAGGTTCACTACAAGGGCAATAAGGAGTGATAGGCTACCAGAAAGGAAGAACTGTTGTTAATGCCCTTATCTGAAGAACAGAATGACAAATTACAAGTGCATCAAATGGAAACTCCAACATGTATAGCGTGCTCAAGAAAACTGTGCAGTGCTTTATTTACTGACATATGTTATTTTCATCCATTGTGCGATTATAAAGTTAATATTTTGTCTAGTTTTGTATAAAAACCACTGTGATTAACAGTTATATGTAATGCAGTAAGTTGGTGTGTAAAACCTTAAATAAAATATAACCATCTCATTGATGGATGCTCCTTACATAAGCATAAAAAACTGGGTCCACCTCTTAGACAGATGTTCCTCATAATAGGGTAAAAGCAGATGTTCCTTTCTAGGGGTTGGTAATCATTACTTCCAATGTCTTTTGCAGTGAGAGACATACAATGAGTTATAAATTTAAGAACTTTTGTTTTGTCTAGATTCTCAGATAAATTATTAGCCTTAAACCAGCATGACATACAGTTATAAGTGCAATACAATAACTTTATTCATCACATACATTTACAAAGTGAGCATGAGCTCTGTAAACAGGTGACACATCAAACAAATATATAATAACAAATATTATTTACATTTATACAGGTGTTTACAACTTATAGGGTACAATATTTAGGCAAAATGCCTTTACAAAGTGGAGAGTGCAGTTACTGTTTGTAAACTATCTTCTAGATATTCCTCTTACTGACTACTAGGCCCTTTTTACCAGCATGTCTTTGATGGCTTTATTAAATTATTTTATATCTTTTGTCTGTCTTATTTTAGTGTGTAATTTATTATACATTTTTATTCTTGCATATAGTGGACTTTTTTCAAATATTGTAAATCTATGTCCTAGTGGTTTTAAATTGCATTTGGCTCTGGTCAGATAGCCGTGTTGTTTTTGTGTACCTCACAGTTTTTCAAAATTTATATGTATATACTCGCAAAGCTCTAATGTATATTCCGATGGGAAAGTTAATACTTCCAATTTTTTGAGTAATGGTCTACAAGATTCTTTTGTACCTGTGTGTGTTATTATGCGGATAGTTTTCTTTGTGTTTTGAATATTCATTCCCAACCTGTTGCATGACCCGAGAGAATTATTCCATACGAAATGATAGAATGAAAGTAACTAAAACATACTACTTTTGTAGTCTCAACGTTAGTGATTTGGGACAGGCAGATCATGTTAAAGCAGGCAGAATTTAATCGTTTGGCAATGTAATGTATATGTTCCTGCCTCAAAACAAATTCATTTTATTATATAGGACAAACCGGAAGGACCATCGCTACTAGAATAATCGAACATGAACGAAGCATTCGTTTAATTCAACCTGAGGAGCCTGGGCTGCCAGACCACTTTTGAGTTTTATTTACACTCAGCTTCACAACAACATAGTAAGTGAAGTTGAGTGTAAACATAGTGACTCATAAATTAAACTCAAAAATGAAGAATACTTCGCCTGTTAATAGTGCTTCTGCTTATAATATTTATGCCAGAGCATTGTTTTGATAACAACCATAGGGCTAACTTTCGGGAGACAAACATCTTGGCAAAATGCAACAGTTACTGGGAGCAGAGAATTAAGCAGGCTTTGGCGATTTACTCTGAAAGGAGCACACTTAATCATGATGCTGGATTTCAGTTCAGCTCCTCTTGGAAACCGCCTTAAAAATGGAAATCTGTTAATTTAAGAAGCAAAGATCAGTACAGCTTGATAATCAAGTTAAGTAGTTAAGTTTCTCTGACACAATTTTCTATACTCATGCCATTTGCTGGCCTGGCATTTACTGTACAGTCTTTTGTTCAGTAATGTGAATTTGGATAGTTTTTATGTTTGTTTATAGTTGTGTTACATCTAGTACTTCATTTTTGGTTATAAAGTTTTATAAATATCCTGATGATGGGAGAGTTGCACACTCACGAAACATTGATATCTAATCATCTTTTCACCTGGCTGGCTGCCTGTTAAGAAAGTGAGCAAATTCAATTTAACCATACACTCATTTAAATTTTTACCGAACAGAACTATTATGCTTGATTGGAGGAATTTAGTAACATTTCCATAAAACTTAATTGAAAAAAACTATTTGTACTCATTTTCAATACTCCATCATTTACATTTTCATATTATTGAGGAACTAGTTTGAAATCCATTGCTTCCTTTCTCAACCTGGAATATCCAACTATTGTCTGTTGTTGTCCTCTGCTGTCTTCTCTCCAGTGGGGAATTATGAACTTCTTTATCAAATTATTATTGACTGGTGGGATTTCAAAGTTAATTACTCTGTTCTTATTTTTCCATAACATGTTTTCCCATATTGTCAGTTTTTTATTTATCACACCTTTTTATAAATTTGAATGGAAGTATAAAGATCAATAAATAAAGATCAATGAACTCTAGCTGAAGGAAGAAGGTTGAGAAGTAAAAAGCTCTGGAACAGTATGTGTGGACAAGGCGGCAAAACAGGATCAAAATAAGAGAGTTAGGAAATCAAGATTCTGGAACTGCGAAGGACTAAAAAGTAAATTTGGTACAGATTCTAACAGTGCTTCAGCTGTGTAATTCACCCTAGCCACCTATTCCGATGCTTAAATTCACCGTCCATGGCCAGGCAATGATAATAAGCTAACAAGACAAAAAGTTAGTCACCCCTGGTGCCTTATGCAGTTGTTTTTGCTAAATATTTATATTTAAACATTTAAGATTGTAATAAGTTTACAACACTCATTACTACAGGAAATGACTAATATTTTTGTCCAGTGAGCTTATTTTATATAATGATTTTTTCTGAAGCTTACGACTTGAACAACCTACATTTTGTTTATAGATTTTGGATGGTACACTTAAGTAACGCAGTTCAAAGAACTACAGATAGTTTTTCAGCGATACATTCAATAGCTTTAAAAAGATTACTGGGTTTGAACCTGTGACCTCAGGAATTGGAGGCTAGAATATTACTCCTAGAAATGGAGGATTTCTTTAATGCAACATATCTTCTATGTTTTTGGGTCTATCCCTATATACAACTACCTAAAGATGTACCCTACAGATAGAAGTCCAAACTCAGGTCTGGGAATTTTGCAACCCACTCTTAGTTAACCTTTCCTACAAATGCATTGTTGTGGATAACTCAAGTCTTAAGCAGAGATGAGGAAGTTTCACTTTGCAGAATTCTGAACACTGTTGCTGCAGGTTAATATGAAAGAGAAACTCATCTTCCAGATTCTTTTAAGTGCTGACATTGTTTCTGTCCTGAGGTATCAATTTCAGGTAAATTTGATGAATGTGCATTGAAGGAATTGCTGATGTTGACCCTAATAATTGTGCACCACAGGATGTTCGCAAACCTTCATATGCATGAATGTGATTATTCATTCGATTTATGTAATTTATGGCTTTTGAACTTGCTGTAGCCAATTTACCAGCACACCAATGTTTTTCTAGTAAAATGAGGTGTCAGAAAAAGCTTGAGCAGTTTCCACACGGATGACTTCGCTTTTCAAAGATTTCTTTGAATTTTTGGGGAAACCGAATGATAGCTTTGGATTCTTTCCACTCTCTTTGTTCTTTGCTTGGTGATTGATCTTGCTTTCTGTTCTGTAAATGAAACACTGCATGGTTGGCAGACTCTCACATGCAGATGTGTGACTCTGAATTTGTTTAAAGTAACTTAAGGCTGTTGAACTTGCTGTAGCAGAAATAGCCAAGTCACCAGCATGCCAATATTCTTCAACTGAAATAAGATGTCTAATAAACCTTGAGTAGTCTTGGAAAGGACGAAGTAACTTTTCCAATATTATTTTGGTGTCAGAGTTGCTGCATGATTATTTCTGACTTCCTCCACTTTTTTAGTCCATTATGGCGATTATCATTCTAATTACAGTATACACAGCAAACGAATGGTGTGAATCAAACTAATTTTCACGAAAATTTGGCCACATTGTAAATGGTATGAGTTTGTACTGTCTTGAAAAGCAGATTTATGAACATATAGTAATCAGTTGTGCTTTTGAAAACAATTTGTGTTTAGATAATGCATTCAGAGAAAAGTGAGTTACCTACAAGGAAACTGGCATATGTCAAAGATGAGGAATTAATGAAGGAATGTGATAAAATTTCTAACATATGTGGCAGGGCCCAGCTAGTTCACAACCTCATTGATTGCTATGGCCTGCTTTCCGACATGGAAATGATACCATGCATGCCAGCAACAGAAGATGATCTCATTTATTTTCATTCAAGTGATTACACAAAATTTTTACAGAAAGTGGACAAGAGCAGTGACTTGGAAAATCATGATGAAGAGCAGCTGGAGTACGGTCTGGGTTATGATTGCCCACTGGTGGATGGTATGTACAAGTTTGTTCAGTTAATAGCAGGGGCTTCAATATCAGCTGCAAAGGTTCTTGTTGGAGGCACAGGAGATGTAGCAATAAATTGGTGTGGTGGTGGCATCGTGCTCTAAGGGATGAAGCAGAAGATTACTGTTATGTGAATGACATAGTAATAGCAATACATAAATTGAAGGAAAAGTATAAATGTATCGTGTATATTGATGTTGACCTACATGGAAATGGTGTAGAAAATGCATTTGCCATGACACCCAGTGTTATGACAGTGTCATTTCATAAGTACGATCTAGGATTTTATCCACATACAGGAGCATTAGAGGATACTGGTAGAGCAAGAGGTCGCTTTCATACAGTCAATATTCCATTGAAAGATGGTCTGAGAAATGAAAATTTTGTAAGGATATTTCATAGTGTTATTTGGAAAGTATGGATGACATTCAATCCACAGGCAGCAGTTGTACAGTGTGGTGCTGACTGCATAAATGGAGATCCAGCTTGTGCATTCGATCTTACTCCCAAAGCCTTAGGTCTCTGTGTGAAACAGCTACTGAGATGGAGAATTCCATTGCTCTTTCTAGGTGGAGGTGGTTATAATCTTCCCAATACTGCCCGATGCTGGACCTATTTAACATCCATCATCATTGGTAGAGAAATACCATCTTCTATTCCAGATTCAAATTTGGATTTTCTACTATACATCCCAGATTCTGAGTTGGATATAACACCTGGCAATAGAGCTGATCAGAGTTCTGAAGAATATATAAGGCATATTATGGATACTGTATCTGATAATCTCAACTATCTCCTACACTAATTGCCAGTTGCTACGACACCAGGTTTGTTCATCTCGTTTCAAACAAACTGTTGATAACTTAGCGTTAAGCACATATTACTGTTTAAATGTGAAAATTACCATGTACTATTTTTCACTACGTAGCATATGTTTTATAAAGAACTGTAAGATATATGAATCATGTTTTGTCTAATATTGTGTATTGTTTGGCAATGAAATAAAATTAAATCTGAAAAATGCATCCACATTTAGATGTTCTCGTCCTGGATAGCCTGTGCAATTCTCCTTTATCATTGCTGTTACTTCAAGCACGTTATCACCATCGCTGTCATGTCTGAGCTTTCTGTCCATTTTTGCGGCTAACTCCAACCAGTTAATTGGCAGGAACCTAGAAAACATATCAGAAACAAGTGACTAGCAAATATTTTTTACATTTTCATGTTCAATGTAGAGATTCAGCTTTAATGCTAATTGCCACAGGCAGAAATTAAGGGCTATCTATGGGCCATCCACGTTCGCCTATTTTGGTCTGTGTCTTTATGAATTCATCTGAAACACATATAAAATTGGCTTTCACATGGATCTTCAAGGTTTGGTGCCAATATGTTAATAACATCTTTGTAATAGTTCTAAGTAAACATTTAGACAAGGCATTAAAACTACTTAATCTGCAGGGAGAAAGCTATCAATTTCACAATAAAGGAAGTAAATGGACCTAAATATCATTAGGAATAATACAGAAATATAATTTGGCATTTACAGGATATCAACACAGTCAGAAACTTACATAATAGTCATAGCTATAACCCTATTACACATAAATATGCAACAATAAACAATTGTACACACAGGCAATTCAAAATACCCATGGATAAAGCTGAATACTACAAAGAACAAAAAGCCATACTTCACCTAGCAGAATAAAATGGATACAACAAAATTCTGGCATTTAAGATAATTAGAACAGTTATACTAAATCAAATTATAAAGCAAACAAGTAAACTCAGTAAAGAAAAAGAGAGCAATAACTTATTCAATTGACTCACATAATACCAAAAAATACTTAAGATTAAATTAGTTTGATCTGAGTTCTTTTAGATATGAGTTCACTAGCAGCGACAAAGGCCTGTGAAAATTGAACATATCAAAGATGTGTACAGTTTAATAGTATATACTCGAATATTGAACACAAAGGCACATTATATACAGGCAATATAAAAAACAAGGCAGGTGGAATTATATATGATACCAAATCCAACACTCTCCTGTATTTATAACACTAGAAAATGTGTATATACAAATACAAGTTTCATTTTAGTCAATTGATGGTAATTAATCATTAAATTATTATTTTCCATCAATTAACTAAAATAATAAGAGTTAAATGATGAAGCCTGGGACTCAAGTATTTACTATAGTATGTCGCCACAAACAGTGTATCTCGAAAGTGATACCCCCTAGTGGTTTACCGGGGAAATATACGAGTCAAGTTGGGAATTTTGTTTCAGGATGGCACGTTGGCCGTGGTAGCTCAATGGATTAGAGCGACTATACAAAAACCAGGAGATCTGTGGTTCAAATCCCGGTCATGGCATTGAAATTTTCATGTTGACTCCGTATAACAAGTTTAATTGTTTATTTATTTTTCTTTATTATTTTTTTTTTTTTGGCGTTCACTTGACTTTTGCTAGTATGCCTCAACATTTTTTATTGGATTTGCAATATATACCGACCATTAAGTGTCATTTCTTCAATATACATACAGCAAAATACCTTTTGAACAGGCATCAAAAGTATAATGGCAATAATTTGACATTTATGTCATTATTAGCAGCCAGATTTTACTTACAGAGCTATATAAGCATTATTAGGATAATTTGTCATTCAGATAATCTTTCACAGAATAAAACAATTTTGAACATAGGTAACCTCCAGCACAGGCAGCCTCAACGTAATGCACTGTGATGTCATATGCCTTTGCCCGATGTCCAAGTGTGTAGAATTGGAGTGGAAATGTTGGTCAACAAAGGTAAAAACACAGCCAGTGGCAGAATAACAGTAAGACTTGTAATATCGGAACGTTAGAGCATTGCCATATCTATACTTAATTAGCTGCCACTGCACATAAGCTACATGTGCCCACTTTTGCTACACGCAAATAATGAACTGTAACACAATGTTTGCTTGCTAGCACAAATATGCTCACCTTGCCTTCTGCCAGTATTTCTGTGAGTTGAGGCTGCCTGCTCTGGCAGCAACTTTAGAAACCATGAAATTATTAATTTTTCCTTTAAGATCATTGGGTACAGTTATTTTGATGGCTTCACAATACACACCTTTCTGGAAGCAAGATAGCTTAGCACTGGGATGGTGAATGTTACACTTTTGTCTATGATTTATGGATTTCATTCTTTGTTACAAATGAGGCCCAATTGCATACAGAAAATTTTATGATAGAGATACATGAACGGATGTGGCAATATCTTCAATCTTCTAAAAGGATGTTGCAGGAGTGACTGCTATGGCTGTTAGAAACAGTTCTTATAATCTCCTCTTGTATATGAATATTTGTTTACTTTCCAATGAGTTGCCCCAAAATAATATTTCATATTCCAAAATAGTTAAAACATACATAAAACAGTAATTTAAATGTATCAATAGGACTTTCATTAACTAGTGCGTGGATAACACAACAGGTAGTGCTGAGTTAAGAAAATATATACCTTATGTGAGCTTTCCAATCTACTGTCTGCCTGAAAGCCCAGAATTTGATGCTGTCAATTACTTCTATTAAACCTTAAAACGGAATATCTATCTTGCAAGCGGATATACTTTCATTGTTTGCTACCACATGGCACATTTATGAATTTTGCATGTGAATCTCTTCAAAGAGTCTCCATTAGAGTCTCCGGATGAAGCCATTGTTTACGGAACACGTCTCCTCACAGACGAATATTACTCACAGGGTAAGTTAAACTACCCTTCTCATAGACGGATGGTCCTTGTAATGTAAAAATCATTTTTTTCCATGGTGTAAATATGTTTATTATATTATTTTAGTTAACTGTTGGAAATTAATGATTTCTTCACACTAGCCGTATATAGGCTAAGGTTTATGATAGAGTCAACCGTGGTTCAAATCCCGGCCATGGTATTGAATTTTGCATGTTGACTCTTATCTATGATTATTATGATTTATAATATTTATCTTTACGATTACCTGAGCACTTATTTTTGTAATATTAGGTCCCTACTATGAGTAGTAATTTGAATACTTTTTTGAATCGCACTAACAAGGCCATACTTGTAGGATGGTGTATATATGGATACGCAAAGGAATATACACTTCTTTCTTATGTACCAAAGAGGTCAAGTATCCGATATTTTATTGTCATTCATGCATTATACTGAGTATATTGTTGCCATGACTGGTAAGACTGAAATTATTTCTTTCTAAAACTCAACAAAATCTGGAGTTGATACCCTTGACATGAAATGCAGTAACTAATATGTAAAAAGAAGGACGAGAAGATGGCCCCTTACCATATTCTACCATTTGATTGCAGAAAGTTACAGTAACACTTATGTCCTTGTACACTTATTTTGTAAATGCCAAAAAAGTGAGCAGTTTTGATTTTATACATCCCCTTGGAATATCCTCATGAACACTCATTTACAACTAAGAATGAGGGTGGAAATTCAACCTGATGGTTTGTAAAATCGTATGAGGGAAACCTTGAATGTAATTGATACTACCAAGTCAAAGAATCATGACTTCGTAAGAAGGTTCACTACAAGGGCAATAAGGAGTGATAGGCTACCAGAAAGGAAGAACTGTTGTTAATGCCCTTATCTGAAGAACAGAATGACAAATTACAAGTGCATCAAATGGAAACTCCAACATGTATAGCGTGCTCAAGAAAACTGTGCAGTGCTTTATTTACTGACATATGTTATTTTCATCCATTGTGCGATTATAAAGTTAATATTTTGTCTAGTTTTGTATAAAAACCACTGTGATTAACAGTTATATGTAATGCAGTAAGTTGGTGTGTAAAACCTTAAATAAAATATAACCATCTCATTGATGGATGCTCCTTACATAAGCATAAAAAACTGGGTCCACCTCTTAGACAGATGTTCCTCATAATAGGGTAAAAGCAGATGTTCCTTTCTAGGGGTTGGTAATCATTACTTCCAATGTCTTTTGCAGTGAGAGACATACAATGAGTTATAAATTTAAGAACTTTTGTTTTGTCTAGATTCTCAGATAAATTATTAGCCTTAAACCAGCATGACATACAGTTATAAGTGCAATACAATAACTTTATTCATCACATACATTTACAAAGTGAGCATGAGCTCTGTAAACAGGTGACACATCAAACAAATATATAATAACAAATATTATTTACATTTATACAGGTGTTTACAACTTATAGGGTACAATATTTAGGCAAAATGCCTTTACAAAGTGGAGAGTGCAGTTACTGTTTGTAAACTATCTTCTAGATATTCCTCTTACTGACTACTAGGCCCTTTTTACCAGCATGTCTTTGATGGCTTTATTAAATTATTTTATATCTTTTGTCTGTCTTATTTTAGTGTGTAATTTATTATACATTTTTATTCTTGCATATAGTGGACTTTTTTCAAATATTGTAAATCTATGTCCTAGTGGTTTTAAATTGCATTTGGCTCTGGTCAGATAGCCGTGTTGTTTTTGTGTACCTCACAGTTTTTCAAAATTTATATGTATATACTCGCAAAGCTCTAATGTATATTCCGATGGGAAAGTTAATACTTCCAATTTTTTGAGTAATGGTCTACAAGATTCTTTTGTACCTGTGTGTGTTATTATGCGGATAGTTTTCTTTGTGTTTTGAATATTCATTCCCAACCTGTTGCATGACCCCAGAGAATTATTCCATACGAAATGATAGAATGAAAGTAACTAAAACATACTACTTTTGTAGTCTCAACGTTAGTGATTTGGGACAGGCAGATCATGTTAAAGCAGGCAGAATTTAATCGTTTGGCAATGTAATGTATATGTTCCTGCCTCAAAACAAATTCATTTTATTATATAGGACAAACCGGAAGGACCATCGCTACTAGAATAATCGAACATGAACGAAGCATTCGTTTAATTCAACCTGAGGAGCCTGGGCTGCCAGACCACTTTTGAGTTTTATTTACACTCAGCTTCACAACAACATAGTAAGTGAAGTTGAGTGTAAACATAGTGACTCATAAATTAAACTCAAAAATGAAGAATACTTCGCCTGTTAATAGTGCTTCCGCTTATAATATTTATGCCAGAGCATTGTTTTGATAACAACCATAGGGCTAACTTTCGGGAGACAAACATCTTGGCAAAATGCAACAGTTACTGGGAGCAGAGAATTAAGCAGGCTTTGGCGATTTACTCTGAAAGGAGCACACTTAATCATGATGCTGGATTTCAGTTCAGCTCCTCTTGGAAACCGCCTTAAAAATGGAAATCTGTTAATTTAAGAAGCAAAGATCAGTACAGCTTGATAATCAAGTTAAGTAGTTAAGTTTCTCTGACACAATTTTCTATACTCATGCCATTTGCTGGCCTGGCATTTACTGTACAGTCTTTTGTTCAGTAATGTGAATTTGGATAGTTTTTATGTTTGTTTATAGTTGTGTTACATCTAGTACTTCATTTTTGGTTATAAAGTTTTATAAATATCCTGATGATGGGAGAGTTGCACACTCACGAAACATTGATATCTAATCATCTTTTCACCTGGCTGGCTGCCTGTTAAGAAAGTGAGCAAATTCAATTTAACCATACACTCATTTAAATTTTTACCGAACAGAACTATTATGCTTGATTGGAGGAATTTAGTAACATTTCCATAAAACTTAATTGAAAAAAACTATTTGTACTCATTTTCAATACTCCATCATTTACATTTTCATATTATTGAGGAACTAGTTTGAAATCCATTGCTTCCTTTCTCAACCTGGAATATCCAACTATTGTCTGTTGTTGTCCTCTGCTGTCTTCTCTCCAGTGGGGAATTATGAACTTCTTTATCAAATTATTATTGACTGGTGGGATTTCAAAGTTAATTACTCTGTTCTTATTTTTCCATAACATGTTTTCCCATATTGTCAGTTTTTTATTTATCACACCTTTTTATAAATTTGAATGGAAGTATAAAGATCAATAAATAAAGATCAATGAACTCTAGCTGAAGGAAGAAGGTTGAGAAGTAAAAAGCTCTGGAACAGTATGTGTGGACAAGGCGGCAAAACAGGATCAAAATAAGAGAGTTAGGAAATCAAGATTCTGGAACTGCGAAGGACTAAAAAGTAAATTTGGTACAGATTCTAACAGTGCTTCAGCTGTGTAATTCACCCTAGCCACCTATTCCGATGCTTCAATTCACCGTCCATGGCCAGGACATGATAATAAGCTAACAAGACAAAAAGTTAGTCACCCCTGGTGCCTTATGCAGTTGTTTTTGCTAAATATTTATATTTAAACATTTAAGATTGTAATAAGTTTACAACACTCATTACTACAGGAAATGACTAATATTTTTGTCCAGTGAGCTTATTTTATATAATGATTTTTTCTGAAGCTTACGACTTGAACAACCTACATTTTGTTTATAGATTTTGGATGGTACACTTAAGTAACGCAGTTCAAAGAACTACAGATAGTTTTTCAGCGATACATTCAATAGCTTTAAAAAGATTACTGGGTTTGAACCTGTGACCTCAGGAATTGGAGGCTAGAATATTACTCCTAGAAATGGAGGATTTCTTTAATGCAACATATCTTCTATGTTTTTGGGTCTATCCCTATATACAACTACCTAAAGATGTACCCTACAGATAGAAGTCCAAACTCAGGTCTGGGAATTTTGCAACCCACTCTTAGTTAACCTTTCCTACAAATGCATTGTTGTGGATAACTCAAGTCTTAAGCAGAGATGAGGAAGTTTCACTTTGCAGAATTCTGAACACTGTTGCTGCAGGTTAATATGAAAGAGAAACTCATCTTCCAGATTCTTTTAAGTGCTGACATTGTTTCTGTCCTGAGGTATCAATTTCAGGTAAATTTGATGAATGTGCATTGAAGGAATTGCTGATGTTGACCCTAATAATTGTGCACCACAGGATGTTCGCAAACCTTCATATGCATGAATGTGATTATTCATTCGATTTATGTAATTTATGGCTTTTGAACTTGCTGTAGCCAATTTATCAGCACACCAATGTTTTTCTAGTAAAATGAGGTGTCAGAAAAAGCTTGAGCAGTTTCCACACGGATGACTTCGCTTTTCAAAGATTTCTTTGAATTTTTGGGGAAACCGAATGATAGCTTTGGATTCTTTCCACTCTCTTTGTTCTTTGCTTGGTGATTGATCTTGCTTTCTGTTCTGTAAATGAAACACTGCATGGTTGGCAGACTCTCACATGCAGATGTGTGACTCTGAATTTGTTTAAAGTAACTTAAGGCTGTTGAACTTGCTGTAGCAGAAATAGCCAAGTCACCAGCATGCCAATATTCTTCAACTGAAATAAGATGTCTAATAAACCTTGAGTAGTCTTGGAAAGGACGAAGTAACTTTTCCAATATTATTTTGGTGTCAGAGTTGCTGCATGATTATTTCTGACTTCCTCCACTTTTTTAGTCCATTATGGCGATTATCATTCTAATTACAGTATACACAGCAAACGAATGGTGTGAATCAAACTAATTTTCACGAAAATTTGGCCACATTGTAAATGGTATGAGTTTGTACTGTCTTGAAAAGCAGATTTATGAACATATAGTAATCGGTTGTGCTTTTGAAAACAATTTGTGTTTAGATAATGCATTCAGAGAAAAGTTAGTTACCTACAAGGAAACTGGCATATGTCAAACATGAGGAATTAATGAAGGAATGTGATAAAATTTCTAACATATGTGGCAGGGCCCAGCTAGTTCACAACCTCATTGATTGCTATGGCCTGCTTTCCGACATGGAAATGATACCATGCATGCCAGCAACAGAAGTTGATCTCATTTATTTTCATTCAAGTGATTACACAAAATTTTTACAGAAAGTGGACAGGAGCAGTGACTTGGAAAATCATGATGAAGAGCAGCTGGAGTACGGTCTAGGTTATAATTGCCCACTGGTGGATTGTATGTACAAGTTTGTTCAGTTAATAGCAGGGGCTTCAATATCAGCTGCAAAGGTTCTTGTTGAAGGCACAGGAGATGTAGCAATAAATTGGTGTGGTGGTTTGCATCGTGCTCAAAGGGATGAAGCAGAAGATTACTGTTATGTGAATGACATAGTAATAGCAATACATAAATTGAAGGAAAAGTATAAATGTATCGTTTATATTGATGTTGACCTACATGGAAATGGTGTAAAAAATGCATTTGCCATGACACCCAGTGTTATGACAATGTCATTTCATAAGTATGATCTAGGATTTTATCCACATACAGGAGCATTAGAGGATACTGGTAGAGCAAGAGGTCGCTTTCATACAGTCAATATTTCATTGAAAGATATTCTGAGAGATGAAAACTTTGTAAGGATATTTCATAGTGTTATTTGGAAAGTATGGATGACATTCCATCCACAGGCAGCAGTTGTACAGTGTGGTGCTGACTGCATAAATGGAGATCCAGCTTGTGCATTCGATCTTACTCCCAAAGCCTTAGGTCTCTGTGTGAAACAGATACTGAGATGGAGAATTCCATTGCTCTTTCTAGGTGGAGGTGGTTATAATCTTCCCAATACTGCCCGATGCTGGACCTATTTAACATCCATCATCATTGGTAGAGAAATACCATCTTCTATTCCAGATTCAAATTTGGATTTTCTACTATACAGCCCAGATTTTGAGTTGGATATAACACCTGGCAATAGAGCTGATCAGAATTCTGAAGAATATATAAGGCATATTATGGATACTGTATCTGATAATCTCAACTATCTCCTACACAAATTGCCAGTTGCTGCGGCACCAGGTTCGTTCATCTCGTTTCAAACAAACTGTTGATAACTTAGCGTTAAGCATATGTTACTGTTTAAATGTGAATATTACCATGTTCTATTTTTCACTATGTAGCATATGTTTTATAAAGAACTGTAAGATATATGAATCATGTTTTGTCTAATATTGTGTATTGTTTGGCAATGAAATAAAATTAAATCTGAAAAATGCATCCACATTTAGATGTTCTCGTCCTGGATAGCCTGTGCAATTCTCCTTCATCATTGCTGTTACTTCAAGCACGTTATCACCATTGCTGTCATGTCTGAGCTTTCTGTCCATTTTTGCGGCTAACTCCAACCAGTTAATTGGCAGGAACCTAGAAAACATATCAGAAACAAGTGACTAGCAAATATTTTGTACATTTTCATGTTCAATGTAGAGATTCAGCTTTAATGCTAATTGCTACAGGCAGAAATTAAGGGCTATCTATGGGCAATCCACTTTCACCTATTTTGGTCTGTGTCTTTATGAATTCATCTGAAACACATATAAAATTGGCTTTCACATGGATCTTCAAGGTTTGGTGCCAATATGTTAATAACATCTTTGTAATAGTTCTAAATAAACATTTAGACAGGGCATTAAGACTACTTAATCTGCAGGGAGAAAGCTATCAATTTCACAATAAAGGAAGTAAATGGACCTAAATATCATTAGGAATTATACAAAAATAAAATTTGGCATTTACAGGAAATCACACAGTCAGAAAATTACATAATAGTAATAGCTATAACCCTATTACACATAAATATGCAACAATAAACAATTGTACAGACAGGCAAGTCAAAATACCCATGGATAAAGCTGAATAGTCCAAAGAACAAAAAGCCATACTTCACCTAGCAGAATAAAATGGATACAACAAAATTCTGGCATTTAAGATAATTAGAACAGTTATGCTAAATCAAACTATAAAGCAAACAAGTAAACTCAGTAAAGAAAAAGAGAGCAATAACTTATTCAATTGACTCACATAATACCAAAAAATACTTAAGATTAGATTAGTTTGATCTGAGTTCTTTTAGATATGAGTTCACTAGCAGCGACAAAGGCCTGTGAAAATTGAACATATCAAAGATGTGTACAGTTTAATAGTATACACTCGAATATTGAACACAAAGGCACATTATATACAGGCAATATAAAAAACAAGGCAGGTAGAACTATATATGATACCAAATCCAACACTTTCATGTAGTTATAACACTAGAAAATGTGTATATACAACTACAAGTTTCATTTTAGTCAATTGATGGAAATGAATCATTTCTTCACAATAGCCGTATATAGGCTAAGGCTTTTGATAGATAGAGTCAACATGAAAAATTCAATGCAAAGTCCGGGATTTGTACCACGTATCACCTGGTTTCCGTCCATCTAACCCACTGAGCTACCATGGCCAACATGCTGTCCTGACATTAAGTTCTCCACTTGACTCGTATATTTCCCCAGCAAACCACTAGGGGCTCTCGCATTTTAGATACACCGTTTTTGTGGCGACTTACTATCATAAGTACTTGAGCACCAGGCTTCATCATTTAACTCTTATTATTTTACTCAATTGATGGAAATTGATCATTTCTTCACACTAGCCATATATAGGTTAAGGATTTTGATATAATATAGAGTCAACATGATAAATTCAATGCCATGGCCGAGATTGATGAATGATAAATGATGAAGTCTGGCACTCAAGTACTTAGGATAGTAAGTCGCCAAAAACGGTGTATCTCGAATGCAAGAGCCCTAGTGGTTTACCGGGGAAATATACGAGTCAAGTGGAGTATTTAATGTCAAGACAGCATGATAGCCATGGTAGCTCAATAGGTTAGAGTGACTGGACGGAAGCAGGAGATCTGTGTTTCAAATCCTGTCCATGGAATTGAAATTTTCATTTTGACTCTATATATCAAAAACTTTAGCCAATATAAGGCTAGTGTGAAAAAATTATTATTTTCCATCAATTAACAAAAATAATAAGAGTTAAATGATGAAGCCTGGGACTCAAGTATTTACTATAGTATGTCGCCACAAACAGTGTATCTCGAAAGTGAGAGCCCCTAGTGCTTTACCGGGGAAATATACGAGTCAAGTGGAGAATTTAGTTTCAGGATGGCACGTTGGCCATGGTAGCCCAATGGATTAGAGCGACTATACGAAAACCAGGAGATCTGTGGTTCAAATCCCGGTCATGGCATTGAAATTATCATGTTGACTCCGTATAACAAGTTTAATTGTTTATTTATTTTCCTTTATTATTTTTTTTAGCCTTCACTTGACTTTTGCTAGTATGCCTCAACATTTTATATTGGATTTGCAATATATACCTACCATTAAGTGTCAGTTCTTCAATATATATACAGCAAAATAGCTTTTGAACAGGCATCAAAAGTATAATGGCAATGATTTGACATTAATGTCTTTATTAGCAGCCAGATTTTACTTACAGAGCTATATAAGCATTAATAGGATAATTTGTCATTCGGATAATCTTTTACAGAATAAAACAATTTTAACATAGGTAACCTCTAGCTCAGGCAGCCTCAACTTAATGCACTGTGATGTCATATACTATTGTCCGATGTCCAAGTGTGTGGAATTGGAGTGGAAATGTAGGTCAACAAAGGTAAACAGACAGCCAGTGGCAGAATAACAGTAAGATTTGTAATATCTGAACGGTAGAACATTGCCATTTCTATACTTCATTAGCTGCCACTGCACATTAGTTACACATGACTGCTGTTGCTAAACTTAAATAAGCAACTGTAACACAATGCCTGCTTGCTAGCACTGATATGCTGACCATGCTTTCTGCTAGTATTTCTGTGAGTTGAGGCTGCTTGCTCTAGCAGCAGCTTTAGGAACCCTGAAATTATTAATTTTTCCTTTAAGTCCATTAGGTAGAGTTATTTTGGTGGTTTCACAATACACACATTTCTGGAAGCAAGATAGCTTAGCACTGGGATAGTGAATGTTACACTTTTATCTAGTGTTTATGGATTTCATTGTTTGTTATAAATGAGGCCCAATTGCATATAGAAAATTTTATGATAGAGATACATGCAAGGAACTGCGGAACTTTTAAATTCAGAGACAAAAGATGATTCTCAGAAACTATTTGTAGTTGGTTTATTAATACTCATCACCTACTTGTTTATATTAATGAGAGACTAGTTTCAAAGGCATTTGCCTCCATTTTCAATCTCTTTCCAACTGGCATTTGTTGTTGTCGGCTGTCTCTCTGGTGGTGGCACTATGACCTATGAAGAGATGCCAGTTGGAAAGAGATTGAAAATGGAGGCGAATCCCTTTGAAACTAGTTTCTCATTAACATAAACAAGTAGGTGATGAGTATTAATAAACCAACTACAAATATTCAATTTTAGATCAGTCGTATTTTTTTACACATCTGCTTCACTTTCGTAAAAAAAAGTGTGTAAAAAAATGACTCATCTAAAATTTAATAATTTTTCGCTTCACTGTGGTGTTCCAATACAGTTAAACTCGATACAACTACAAATAGTTTCTGAGATTAATTTTGACGTCACTGTTACTAAATTCCTCCAAACACATATAGCAAAAGATAATATCCCTCCAATCAGTAGATCTGGAATATAGCACATAAGTTGTAAGGATTGTAATAAATTCTACAAAGGGAGAACTAAAAGAAGTCTAAAAAGCAGAGTCAAAGAACACTTTAGAAGCAACAAATTGAGTGGGAATACAAGTCAGCAGCAGCATTTTACTTTTGGAATGAAAATCTTAACCAAATTCAAAATTACTAAAAGGTGTGATAAAGCATAAACTAACAACATGGGAGAACATTTTAATATGGAAATATAAGGACAGCGTAATAAACTTTGAAATCCAACCAGTCAGTAATTTGATAAAGATGTTCATAGTTTCACCACCAAAAAGAAGGCTGCAAGCACCAACAGACAAAAGTTGGGCCCCTGATGTTGAACATTGAAGCAACAACTCCTGAAACTCTTCCATCAAAATATTAGAATGTAAGTGATATAGTGTGAAAAACCGACCACAAATAATTTTATCAATGAATTTGGATGTCACTGTTACTGAATTCCTGCAAAATCATGTAACATAAAAGCATATTTACCTAAAATAGCAAGGTTTACCCTTAAGACCCATCAACAATGAATTATTCTTGATTCAACATAGAAAAATAAATTTCAGGTCAATCATTTAAAAATAAAAGATGCTACTCATAGTTAATAGAATTATATGAGGAACGTTCAGTAAAGAAAGATCACAATTTTTTTTTCTGACAACATACCTTTACTTATCCCCATTATTTTGACGGTCCATCTCAAAATAGTCTCCCTTTAATGTGATACACTTGTCCAAGCATTTCTGCCAGTCTCCAAAATCATGCTGGAAATCATTTTTGAGAGATCTTTCAAAATCGCTTCCGGAGCCTTCACCACTGCTTCTGATGATAGATAATGCCTCCCACGAAGGCATTTCCTTAAGTTAGGGAATAGAAAAAAGTCACGTGGGGCTAAATCCGGACTATAGGGAGGGTGAGAAATGCACTTCATGTTGATTTTTGCAAGATATTCAGCAACAAAATTAGCAATATGTGGCCATGCATTATCCAAGTGCAGCATACAGCCCGCTTCATGGAAATGTGATCTTTTGCTCCTGATATGGACTTGCAATGTTTTCAGAACATCCCTGTAATATTGTCCAGTTACTGATGTGTGTGCAGATAGAACATGCTGATAAACCATTACATGAATATCAAAGAATGGGATGACTATAACTTTCCGAGCAGAAGCAACCACTTTTGCTTTTTTGGGTCTTGGTGACGAAGGAGATTTCCACACTGAGCTTTACTGTTTGCTCTCAGGATCAAAATGATGTAACCAAGTTTCATCAGCAGGATTACATTTGAAAGAAATGCCAGATCTTCCTCTAACATCAACTTTAACTGTATGTTACCTCCATTGCAATAGTAGGCGATACTGAATATGTCTGAACTTGCCTGGTTCTCACATGCAGGAACCTGGAGTACCAACAATGAAACTACTACGTTGTGTTTGTTTCACATTAAGCTAACAGAATATAATAAGATTGTATTTTAGTGCAAAAAATTATGATCATAAAAAATTATGATGATTTTTTATTGAACATCCCTCGTAAAATAGAAGTATTGAGAAATAGCAGAGCTTCATCAATAAAATCTTTTGAAACCGCTTGTCAAACTATAAAAACAGGTTAGCTCCACTTACATTTAAAATTAAGATATTGTAACGGGGAGCGCTGAAACACCCTGTGAGCAGCTGGCAACGGAAGACAGGGGAGGCTCGGTTAGCCACGCCTTTCCCTCGTTTGTCTTATAGTGGTGACAGCCAGCGGTCGGAAAGAAACATAATTGTGCGTCTGTTTTCCTTCCACCTGGTTCTCGATCTTTCTGTTCCAGAACAATCGTGTAAACACCAGAAACCGGCGATATTCCTATAAAGAGGGTTACAGACAGACAGTGTGAGTGAGTTGTTGAGTTGGTTTTGGTAGTCAGTCAGTGAGTTGGTTTTGTCAGTGAGGAGACAGTCGCAGTTCTTGGTGTAAGAGTTAGTCAGTGACGTGTTAATGAACGAAAGGGTTGTGCAACGGAAGACTGTGCGTAACTGTGAATGTGTACCGGAGCTTACGTAACCGCGAGTACAAGGAAATTGTAACGGACGGACTGGTAAATTGTAACTGTGTGCAGCAAGTAATTTTATGTAATTGGCAAGTGTTAAACTGTAAGTCGGTGGAAATAAAGAACATTGTTGAGTGGTGTAATTGGACTTTTTATTCCACGAACCCACAAAGTCACACTGGTGTCAAGAAGTGGGATAACACAAAGTCACACTGGTGTCAGGAAGCGGGAAAACAACATCACCGAACATTACAACGATGGAGGCAGCATTAGAAAAGATTTTAGCGGAACTGCAAGAAATAAAGACGGCTAAAGACAACATCACCAGGAAGATGGAAGAAATGCAGGCCGAATTAACAGAGAAGCTGGAGACTAGAAATAACCTGGCCGCGGAAGTGCTGGAGACTAGAAATAACCTGGCCACGGAGATGAAACTAATCAGGACGGCTAGGGAGAACATCGCCGAGAAGATGGAACAAATGAAGGCCGAGTTAACCACGGAAATGAGAGCAGCGAATGACGGTCTGGCTACCGAAATGAAGGTGGCGAATGAGGCTCTCGCCGCCAAGTTTGAGGAACGGTTGGCCGGCGTGGGGAATGACGTCACGAACCCGGGCAAGCGGAAGGGTCAAGTAGACGACCGCCTTAATGATTTAGAGGAAAAGGCCGACAACATCGCAAAGCCCCTCGCCCGCCTGACGGAGGAAAACCGGCCTTATGTGTGGGCGGAGGACGCCGAAGACGCTTTCCAGCACCCGAAGGGGACCCTGTGCAGTGCTCCTATTTTGGGTTTCCCACAACCGGGTGGTGCCTTCATTGTGGACACCAACGCCAGCGACCATTGCATTGGAGGTGTCCTATCGCAGATCCAGGACGGCCACGAGCGCACAAGAGTGGAAGAGGAGGAGCGTGCCGCAGCAGTCCGAGTAGTTGTGGCAGTGCCTGCTGAAGGCTGGGATAGCGCAGGCCTGAGGAGGGAGCAGCTGGCGGACGCAGACTTGGGGCCACTCTTGAGGGAAGTGGACGCAGGGACGAGACCGACCTGGGAGGACATCGCACCGAGGAGCGCCACCTACAAGTCGCACTGGGCCCAATGGGACTCGTTGAAGACCAGAGTGGGCGTGCTGTTCCGGGTATGGGAGTCACCCGATGGGAAGGCGCAGAGAGGACAGTTGGTACTTCCCCGGAGTAAGGTCCCGGAAATCTTGGAGGAAGTGCACGCCGGTACTTCAGGAGGACACCTGGGAGCGAACCGAATGATTCACAAACTACGGCAGCGCTACTTCTGGCTGAGACTCCGAGCAGATGCTGGTGGTACACCTGGACCGCCTCGCACGCTACGATGGGGCTGTTCGAGGGCGAACAGCTTTGAGAAGGGAGCAGTGTAACGGGGAGCGCTGAAACACCCTGTGAGCAGCTGGCAACGGAAGACAGGGGAGGCTCGGTTAGCCACGCCTTTCCCTCGTTTGTCTTATAGTGGTGACAGCCAGCGGTCGGAAAGAAACATAATTGTGCGTCTGTTTTCCTTCCACCTGGTTCTCGATCTTTCTGTTCCAGAACAATCGTGTAAACACCAGAAACCGGCGATATTCCTATAAAGAGGGTTACAGACAGACAGTGTGAGTGAGTTGTTGAGTTGGTTTTGGTAGTCAGTCAGTGAGTTGGTTTTGTCAGTGAGGAGACAGTCGCAGTTCTTGGTGTAAGAGTTAGTCAGTGACGTGTTAATGAACGAAAGGGTTGTGCAACGGAAGACTGTGCGTAACTGTGAATGTGTACCGGAGCTTACGTAACCGCGAGTACAAGGAAATTGTAACGGACGGACTGGTAAATTGTAACTGTGTGCAGCAAGTAATTTTATGTAATTGGCAAGTGTTAAACTGTAAGTCGGTGGAAATAAAGAACATTGTTGAGTGGTGTAATTGGACTTTTTATTCCACGAACCCACAAAGTCACACTGGTGTCAAGAAGTGGGATAACACAAAGTCACAATATGTTTAAAGGATCACGTGTCCCCATCATCAGCTGATGTTCGACTGGTCCTGGACTGGACTGGTTCAACCAGTCAAACATCAGCTGATGATGAGGACACCTGTTCCTCAAAACATGTCTTAATTTTAAATTGAAGTGGAGCTAAAGTGTTTTTATAGTTTGACAAGTGGTTTAAAAAGGTTTTATTTCTCATAGATATTCAGAAAACTTATTTTCACTACACATGCCTTTCTAAATACCCATCCTGCAGCCACAAGCCATTCGGAAAAACAATATGTCCAAATCCACTTTCCACTAAAACAAGAAGGCCATTCTAACAGATACAAACAAGTGCTTAAAAGAGTAGCCATGGCA
The DNA here is from genome assembly GCA_030765055.1 of Mantis religiosa. Lineage (NCBI taxonomy): Eukaryota > Metazoa > Arthropoda > Insecta > Mantodea > Mantidae > Mantis > Mantis religiosa. Next base: position 223,793,382 of record CM060950.1, read on the forward strand.
ATGAACAGTTCTGTCAGTCAGGAGACTGCTGTTACACTGAAGTGCCTATGTTCCCCCACTACTAAATTGTTTTGAAACCTCCCTCTCTTGCCATACCTACTTGACATTTTCCAAGTATGTTTTCCGAGGCTTTGCAAGTGTTGTACCAAAAAAAATTCCATTGTCATTTTTCTAAAGCAGTGATTTTATTTTGTGTTCCACATCAGTTGAAGTGTAAAATATGTTGCAACTTTGTATAAAATTATTAAGGAAATGACACACTCCTATTCCAAAAATGAAAGGAAAGTAAAGAAATAGAGTTGTACTCCATAGCCAAGCATGCAAAATGATATGCACTTTATATGAATATTTTGAAATCGGGAAGCAAAATAAGAAACCACTCATAAATTTATGGGTATAACTGTTGCTGCATTAAACAGGGTCCAAATCTGTAAGCCTTTTCTTACAACTGTGTTTCTTCTCTGGTGTTTCCAGCAGCACTTGTTTCAACTTTGCTTGCAATTTCTTCTGCTTCCTTCTCTCCAAGCTCAATTTTTAACTTCTTTCCCTATTTTGATAAGTGTCTTGACTCTTGTTATAGTAATGTAGAAGTTGTGGTAGTAGTAGATCCTTCAAATCACAATATCTTTTACAGGTTTTTGGGGACTCACAGAAGAAAGGAAATTTACACCTGATCACCATTATCCTGAAAACTGTTGAAAATTGAATATTCGTTAACCATATTAAAAACCATCATTACTACCTGAAATAAATTGGCTATACAGCTTCAGCACAGCAATTTGCAAAACAATATAAATAATTTATCTGTAAGGTACCGAGCAGGAAGGCTCAGGCTGCTTCACCTGTTGCCCGCAATCAGAAGGACCGGGTCTGATTGCCATGGCCAACCTACCTGGTCCAGGGGCTTTTCAAGATTTTGGGAGGTTTTCCTGATCACCAAGTGAATGCTGGATTGGTTAATTGGGAGGGCTGTTCAATAAAGAATGATCACAATTTTTTTTTTGACAACGTACCTTTACTCATCTTCATAATTTTAATTGTCCCATCCCAAAATATTTTCACCTGAATGGGATGCACTTGTCCTAGCGTTTCTGCCAGTCTTCAAAGACATGCTGGAAACCATTTTTAGAGAGATCCTTCAAAATCACCTCCGCAGCCTTCACCACTGCTTCTGATGATGGATAATGGCTCCCACGAAGGTGTTTCTTCAAGTTAGGGAATAGAAAAAAGCCACATGGGGCTAAATCCGAAGTATAGGGAGGGCGAGGGATGCATTTCACATTGATTTTTGCAAGATATTCAGCAACAACATTGGCAATATGCAGCTGCACATTATCATTCATGGAAATGTGGTCTTTTCAGCCTGATATGGACTTGTAATATATTCAGGACATCCCTATAGTAATTTCCAGCTACTGATGTGTGTGCAGGTACAGCATGCTCATAAATCCTTCCATATCCTTATTTTTCCATTAATTTGAAACCATGAAGGTATTTATTCAGTTCACTGAAGATAGCTCAGTCACTGTGTGTGAACTCACCACTAATCTTCAATATTTCAATAAAGGTTTTGACACAAAGGACTCACAAATTTTCTGTAAATACTGGAAATCATAATAAAATATATTTTGAAACTTGTATTTAATGTATATTCTCTGTGTGATATGCTAATACAGTAGTCACTTGGGGCCTCAGCTCCTTCAGAATGTATTATGACAGGCATTATTATTAAAGCAAACAGAATATTCCTCCATTTCTGCTGTGGGTACAGAAGCACATTAATGAGAGTGGTTTATTGAGCAGTGTTATGAATGAAGATGACAGTATTTTATTATTCTAATTTCAATAAAGAAAAATAACTTATTTTTCAATGCAGCTCCCTTAGAGGGATATATACTTCTAACGTACCAGCAAAAAAGCAGGAATTGTCAAGCCCTGCAAATATTTCTATGTGTTGATGTCCTATTGCAGCTCTCTTCTGCCACTTTATGGATATTTGTTTGATGATCAGCAAGAATCACAATATGGTCTCTTTCAATTGCTTCAATAGTAAACACATTGGTCAGTTGTCTTGAGCAATCCTTGTGAAAATAGATGTTTGACCACATTTAAAGTTATTGAACAAATTATGTTATGCGTAAGTGGAGGAATTTAGTATTAGTGACCTCAAAATTAATTGAAAAACTACTTGTAGTTAGCTTTCTTTGACACTTCCTAACTTGCATCTTTTATTATGAGGGACTAATTTCGGAAGCCGTCATCTCCATCTTCAACCTCTTCTAACTAACGTGTGTTGCCTGCTGCCTTCTCTCTGGCAGTGGAGCTACGAAAGTCTTTGTAAAATTAACTACTGGTGGGATATCATCTTGGCACCTATTAATAGATACTCAGTTTTAAAATAGCTGAATTCAAAAACAAAAGATGAAATCCCATCCATTAACAGATCCCGAATGGCCAAATAAGTTGTAAGAATTGTGAAACATGCTACATAGGTCAAACTGAAAGGAACCTGAAAAACTGAGTCAAAGAGCCCTTTAGAAACATTAAAATGAAGCAAGAAGATAAGTAAACAGTAGCATTTCATTTTTCGAACGAAAATCATGACACTCACCCAAATCCAAAATTATTAAAGGAGTGATAAGCCAAAATAAACTGACAACATGGGAGAACAAACTCATAAGAAAAATAAGGACAGAGCAATGAACTTTGAAATCCCAGTGGTAGACAATTTGACAAAGAAGTTCATAGTTCCACCAGAAGAGAAGGGAGCAGACGACACAGATGTACAGTTGGAAAGAGGTTGAAGATGGAGGTGACGACTTCTGAAACTAGTCCCCCAATCATATAGCAATATAAGTGACAAAGTGTCAAAAACCGACTATAAATAGTTTTTTTTTTCAATTATTGAACAAATCTATTATAATGGATGGAAAAATGTTCCCATAAACAGCAACCAACTTCACTTTTATCTCCTTGCAATATTTCCCATCTAAAAGTGAAACTCAATCAATACTGCATCTTTTCCATATTAGTGAATACGTGTTGCATGACTAACTCAGGTGCCTGTCAGATCACACAACCTATATAGCTATGTTCTTAAACTGTATAAATTCATATGACGTGGTTCTTTTGTGTATTTAACACTATACTGAACTGAAAATAAATAAAACTACCTTATGATTGAAGACATTGTTTAGAAAAGTATTGTATCTGAATTATTACAAATAAAGTTTGCTTGTTAAATACTTTTATGTATTTTTTCTTGCATTTACATATGTTTGCTTAAAATTCAGTAGATTATTTTTAAAATTTACAACACTGAACTTTGCATATTTATTTATTTAGCATTTAATTTGTATACAGAAATATTTGCTTTGTAAAGGTACAATATAAACCAATTGAAAATATGCAAAATACAATATAAATCAATTCTAAATGCAATAATCAAATTAATTGGCATAGAAGTCAGCATATATTAGAAAACTTAGATGAATTGACAACCATTAGAGATACATAAAAGTAACATAAAATTATTCTCAAGTGATCAATCACTCTACTTACTATGATGTCTAAAATATTGGAGGAACTCTTGAGTACTATAGAAGCACTGATTTATTAAGAATAATTTCACATTTCTTCTGAATCTTTTCTTACTATCACTTTTAATGCTCTTTGTGATTAAGTTATACATGTATACCCCATTATGAAGTAGAGAGTTATGTTTTTTATTTGATCTTGATCCCAGTATATGTAATTTAGCACTATTCCTAGTATAATGATCAGGAATAGTGTTATTTGTTTGAAAGTATTGCATGTTGCTATTTATAAAGCATACAGTTTCTAAGATATATAGACATGTCAGGATTAGTACATTATTTTCCATAAAATATTTCTTACAATGAGTCACTTTACTTATATCAAACATCATTTTTCTTATTTTCTTTAGCGTTACCAATAAAGCTTGTTATTTCAGTAACTGACCCCAGATAAAAATACCATATGCAAGATAAGATTGCACATATCAATAGTAGGTCAGCTTTAATGTCTGTGTTTTACAAATTCATCTTAGCACTAATATTATATATTGGGCTTTATTATGTGGCTCCCAGATTAAAAATTTGTCAGTAATTACCGCAAAAATTTTGTTCATTGCTATTACCTTATTTTCATAAGTAAAACATATTTGGAAACACAAACATGAATCTCAGTTTTGTTTTCTAACATTTAAAACATGATTGACAGATGGAGTCAACATGAAAAATTCAATGCCATGTCCGGGATTTAAATACGGAGCTCCTGATTTCCGTTCAGTCGCTCTAACACATTGAGCTACCATGGCCAACTTGCCGTCCTGACATTAAATTCTCCATTTGACTCGTATACTTCCTTGGTAAACCACTAGGGGCTCTTGCATCCAAGATTCCCTGTTTATGGTGACTTACTATCGTAAGTACTTGTAGGGACTCAAACTACTGGGAACGAACTATTGAATCACTCTTTAATTATTTTTCGGAGAATAACTTGAAATGTAACATGTTTAAAACAAAGTTAATACAGTTTAATTTAAGGAATTTAAATAATAAACATGGCTTTTTAATATTATAAGATTACAATATGCACGTTACAAATAAACATAAATTTCTATATATTATAATAGATCAAAAATTAACATGGTCGGAACATATTCAGTACATCTGTGGGGAAATCAGTAAGTCATTGTGCTTGCTTAGGCACTTTTCTAATCTACTAGAAGAAAAATAATTAAAATTTATCTACTATGGTGTCATATTTCCTCATCTAGTGTATGGAATTGAAATTTCGTGGTGTAATGCTAAATCAAATATGGAAAGATTACTAAAATTACAAAACAAAGCAGTTAGAATAATGTATCATCTAAATTATAGGGATTCTTGTAGGCAGTATTTCAGGGAAAAACAAATTTTTACAGTATTTTCATTATATATATATATATATATAGATATATATATAGATATGTATATATATATATATGATAATAATATATGGATTGGGAAAGAATAACTTAAGAAATAGGGATATGCATAAATATAACACATGACACAACTATGATATTTTTGGACAGAGTTTTCGAATAAATGGTAGTATTAAAGATCCAAAGGTAATGGCATTGATTTTATACAGTAAACTGCAGAATTCTGTAAAGCAAGCTATGTCAGAAAATTCTTTTAAAAAGGAGCTTAAGATTTACCTAATAAATAAGGCATTGTACAGGAATGATGAATTTTAATTCTATTGGCACTTGTATTGTAAGTTATATATATGTAAATATTGAAATTGTAATTGACAATGTTAGAAACTGCTTTCTAGTCTATTGACAATAAATGCATTGTATAAATTGGCATCAATACCTGTGAATAAGTAAAAATTGTATTAGAGTTTATATTAATTTTTAATATTTTCAACTATATTGTAATTCATATTTATATTTTTGAAAATGATTGTACATAAACTGTATTTATGACGATGCCATGAATCTGGTTGACTCCTACAGCAGATAAATAAATAAATAAAAAATAAGCATTATACAAAGTTAGTTTAAAGTCCTGCTGCACGAAAATAACTTTAGAAGCATGTGGCTGATTAACACAAAACTCGGTTTACAAAAATAGTCATGTAAAGGTAACGAAAAGTCACATGAATGATCTTTTGTTAGTTTCGGTATAGCTGCAAGTGCTTGCATCTTTCAATCTCTAATGGAAGAACCTACATTTGTTTATAGATTTGGATAGTACAGTAGCTATTCAACTAGTACTTATAATAATGAAAAATAAAAACAATACAAGAACAAAAGGAGAAAACAAAAGCGCTTCAGTGTGTACATTCTCTGTTCTACTGGTAGTCCTCAGCTGCTTAACATGTCATAAAAATCATTTAAGGAATGACTTAACTAGGGTTTAGGAATTTCTCTTAGCTTCTATCATTCTATACTCCAAACTGAGCTTTCTATTTATTGACGCACTTTAAAAGCTGTAGTTCTTTGTACCCTGTTTATACTGGATCTGACACACTGCTCTATTTTGCTCAGAGGTCTCTGAATCAGGCTTGAGATTCTTTTACGTACTATAGATCCATGACATTGGATCACTGGTTTTACTTCCCTTTTTATGCAATTGTATTGTATTGTATTTATTTTATCCTTTGGAACATAATACATATGTTATAGGACATGTCAGTTCAAGATACAAAGATAAATATAAAAATTACATAAGACTAAAAACTGTAATAGATACAGGATCCAAGAAAAGTCTACGGTAGAAAAGGAAATAAAAAGAAAATATATAAAGACCATAGACGAATGTTATATAAAAGTAATTGTTCACAAATGTGGAGTTTACTCTATTTCATGGTTTAGGAAATCCTCTACACTATAAAAGTGTCCCTCCATTAAGAATTTAAATAGAGCCATTTTGAATTTTGGTTTGGTCTCAATATTCTTTATACTCTGAGGCAGTTTATTGAATAAATGTAGCCCAGCATATGTGAAGCTACTTTTATACAATTTGGTTCTATGCGAATTGATAAATAGATTGTCCTTTGTACTAGTATCACGTGTATCTACTTTTGCATTTGTTTTGCATGAATTTAGAGTTTCTTTCATGTAGTTAAATGTTTCATATATATACATGGCAAAGAAAAATTTTTAAATTTTCTAAAGTATGGTTTGTCCTGCGCCGTGGTGTAGCAGGCTAAGGCAGCATGCTTTGGTCCCTGGCCACGGAAAGCCACCCGGAATCGATCCCACCCATGTGGTGGAGATTTTAAGTCCCGGGTATAGGACCGGTGCCCACTCAGCATCGTGAGGAAAGTGAGGAGCTTACGCTAGGTAAGTGGCCCTGGTCATGAAAACCAACATTCTGGCTGTGGGATGCCGAGATACTGACCACATCTCCTCCCCGTATCGGTTGGATGATCGTCCACCTCTGCCGTGCGCAAGTGGGCATGAGGCCGGCAGTCGTGTTGGTAGGCCTTGGCCCTCTAAGGGCTGTCGTGCCATGGGTTATTATTATTAAAGTATGGTTTGCAACTAGTTTTATTTGTGACATTAGCCATTATACGTATTCCTTTCTTTTGCATCCTAAAAACCTTAATGCTATCTTTTGAATGTACCCAGAAGGTTATCCCATATATTAATAGACTATGAATGTATGCAAAATATACCACTCTAAGAATATGGTCACTTGACACAAATTTTATTGACCTTACTAAGAAGCACATCTTACTACGTCTGTTAGTGAGGCTATCAATATGCATTTCCCAACTTAAGTTCTCATCTAGTAACACACCCAGAAATTTGTTTATTTTAACATATTTTATCTCACCTTGCCCCAGCTTAATTTTTGGATGTATAACGTTCTTATTAAGTTTACTATGGAAGCTTATTCCTGCTGTTTTCTGTTTGCTTAACAGTAGCATGTTTATATTGAACCTTTCCTGAATATATTTCAATATATTCTGAAGAAAGCTGTGCTAAAGACTTTCACACCTGAAAAAAAAAAAATAAACTTGCTGGGTTTGAACCCATAACCTCAGGAATCAGAGGTTAGAATGTTACTCCTAGAAAAGGAGGATGACATTGATGCACCGGATCTTCTATGTTGTTGGGTCTGTCCCTATATACAACTACCTTAAAATAACCCTACAGGAAGAAGTCCAAAATCAACAGGTTTGGGGATTTGCAGGCCACTATAAGTAACCTCTCCTTCCAATACATAGTTGTGGATAGCTCTAGTCTTAACCACTAACAAACATTTTTAAAAGTGACCTGCAGCTCCATTTTGTTGGAAAAGTATGTCCAAATTAACTGAAAAAGCTATATGTAGTCAGTTTTAAACACTCTGCAACTTCCATTTATTACAATGTTCTCCCATACTGTCAGTTTGTTTTGGTTTGTCAGTGACAGAGTGTTAAAAACCAACTACAAACAGTTTGTTCCATTACCCAGAGGAAATTTGGATTTTCCTGCAGATAACATCAAATGAAGTATTCCCATCAGTTGCATTTATGAGAGATCTGATCTTCGTAAGTTCTTTGTGCTTTTAGTTTCAACAAATTTTTGTAGGATTCTTGTATGGTTTGTATCCTATGGTGTCCATATGCATTTAAGCGTTAATGTAGTTAGCTTTACAGAACAATGTTAATCAGGGGCGGCTGGTGGCTCTGAAAATCGGTGGTTCACAAATTTATCCATGCAATTTAATTTTTTTAAAGTAACAAACGGTTGTTTAAGCCGACCACTATAGACTGTTGTATACACAAGTTAACGGTATTTCACAGCGTGTAACACAACATGCGGATTTCAGAAACACTCTAGAGCATAACACTCTTCTATTTATGCAGCTAAAAATGGACTTGAGATCTCTTCATGGCAGACTTCAAGTGTACATTGCAAGATTTCGTGCTGGATTGTCTTGAAGGTCCCCTTAAACACTGTAGCATTCACCAGATAGGTTTTTCAGAACACAGTCTAGCTCTGCACTGAAGTTTATCAGTCCTGGAAAATACCAGGATTGCTTGACGTAGCTGAATCATTGTGTCCTCGTAGAGCTAACTCAAAGGTTCCACAAAACCAAATGCAGTTAACAATAATGTTTAAAACATACCTTTTTCAAGCCACTTTCTGGCTGTGTTCTTCAGTTGTTCTCCGATATGCACTGTCCATCTGCTTTGCAAAGTGAGATTTGTGGTGGACAACACGGCGCTGGGGCGGGGTTTCTCCAGGATCTCCGGTTTCCCCCACCATCTCATTCCACCGGTGCTCCATCTTCATCTCATTTATCATCAGTGGCATCGCCTGCGGTGCCGTATGTAGTAAAAGCGGGCCTTAAACACTACACATTTCATCTGCTTTGCTATATTTACATTGCCAAGCATAACAAAACTGTGTTTCTCATGTGCAGTTTTTAAGTTACGTGTTTTTAGCGCGATCATGAAGATGCTGCAAAGCATTCACGCCATGTTTTGTCCACAGATCTTCACCACCAAAGAGAACGTAAGGAAAGCAAAACAGGCTATTTTTAATATTACAACCACACATCAAATTATATTTCTCATATACGTTGTTGTTAAAGTTCCTGTTCAAATTTCTTGTTTTTGTTTTGACTACCTATGTGATTTTTATATTTGGCATAGGACTTCCAAGTCGCCTATTTTCGGTTTTTTCTTCTAAGCTCATTTTTAAAAAGGATGTGCTGATAGACCCTTTATGAAATTCTTTGTTTCTCCTTAAATAACACAATATACTTGTATTTAAATAAATCACTCTTGTTCACTACTCAAAGCACGACACGTCTAACAAAACAGGGCACAAAACATGTGGCTATGCGCTGGTAGGTAATTATAATCTGTGATAATGTTTGACCGATGCGAACATTTAATATGAGAATAATAGGTGGCGCTGAAAACAGAAGGAGAAGGCTTGGCATTCACTATTCTCTGGCTGCTAGGTTAACCAACCTTATGCAGCCATAAGCCCCACCCTTCCTCCCTACTTGCCTCGGCACGCCCTAGGTTCATCCTGCCCTATACCTCACCAGTGTATACCAGTGGTTTGCAACTGAGAGTGAACTACTTGGCACCTGCAAACAATACAGCGCGCTGAGGGCCACTGCACTAGACAAGGTCGAACTGAACGCCAAATGGAACATGCATTAAAGGGAGACCCAGAATTTTGGTTGTAGCACAAACATGCTACCCCATTGAGAGGCCGCCCCTGATGTTAATATATTGAGAGGAACAACTAAATGGTTTTTAGTTAGTTTCATTTTTATGTCCTCAATTATCAACTTCCATTTAGAAAAGTGGCTGCGCCGTGGCTGAGTGGTTAAACCACTTAGCTCTCACCTGGGTGGCCTGGGTTTGATCCCAGGTGACCGCAAAGTGGGATTTGTGGTGGACAACATGGGCTGGGGTGGGTTTCCTCCATGTCCTCCCGTTTACCCCACCATCATTCCACTAATTGCACCATCATTCATTCATCTCAGTTGTTGTGCCGGCCCCTCAACTCTGCTTTCATCTTTTAGGTCAGATGCTTCAGATCCCTCGCTCTAAGGGAATCCAAGCGCCTCCTAACTTCAGCATTGACGAGAAAGCGAGGAAACAAAATTAGAAAAGCGTATATACTTAATATACTTTGAATGTGCATATAAGTCTGGTTAAGTGCCCATAAATGATTCTGCCCACCTGTGTGGTGTATAGTTAGCCTGTTTGCCTCACATTTAAGAGGTCCCAAGTTTGTACACTGGTAAGAAAAAACCTCATAACATTTTTTGTGGGGTTTTACTTTAACCTCAAATGTTAATGTCAGGTGACTAAACTCCATGGAAACTGGGCTAATTTCAGCATCATTTCAGCCATTTCATTCATCATCCAATATGAGGATGTTAAATATGAAAAATAACAAAAAAAACACTGATTAATTTGAAAACTGGTCTTATAGAGAGGTGGTTGCTTATTCAGGATGAAGATTATTTTTACATATGCACTGTATTAAATAAATTAGGTGTGTAATATAAATGATACTACACCAAAATATGTAAAACAAAGCCTTTTATAGATACAGGAACTTTGAAAACTTGGCATGGAATTCAAGATGTTGAATCCCTTAAACAGCAGTATTCTTGCTCTTAACATTTCCTCACAATACCTATGTGTTACATGTTTTAAAACAAAAAGGAAACAAAAATTCTCCAGAAGAAAAAGAGATGTAAGTGTTTCTGATGACTCAACAATAAAAAATGTAAGTGACAATAATGGAGGCACACACATTAAATGTTTAGGCGAATGAAAGCTGAATATCTAACTAAAATGCTTACTAAATAAACCAATAAAAGTGATGTAAAACTGGTAGTGCTGCATGTAGGAACAAATGACATTAAAATAACAAATGGTGCAGATGAGGTTATGGCAGAAATTTTTCACATGTTGCAGTGAACAGTGTGGCAAGAAGAAGAGATGTGAGCTATGAACCGATAAGGGCCCATAATTGCTGAAATTAAATGCACAGTTAATGCTCTGCAGGCGCTTTTGGTAGACACAAACAGGTATCTGGGTGATAGTTGCTTCGCTAGAAATCCCACCAGTTAATGGATCGGGAATATACCAAGTAAGTTGTAAGGATTGTGAAAACTGCTACAAAGGTCAAACTAACAGAAAGCTAAAAGCCAGAGTCAAGGAGCATTTTAGAAACATAAAATTCAAACAAGAAAATAAGTAAGCAGTCACACTTCACTTTTGGAACAGAAACCATGAAATTGACCCAAATCCAAAAGTACTAAAAGAGCTGATAAACCCAAACAAACTTACAATATGGGCGAACATTTTAATATGGAAAAATCAGGATAGCCGAGTAATGAATTTTGCAATCCCACCAGTCGATAGTTTGATAAAGAAGTTCATAGTTCCACCACCAGCGAGAAAAGTGCAGTTGACAACAGACGATAGTCTATCTTTGGTTGAAAATTGACGCAATAACTTCTGAAACTAGTCTCTAAGTACTATAAGCATGTAAGTGACAAAGTGTTAAAAGCTGCCTACAAATAGTTTATTCAGATATAAAGTAGTTAGAACTAGACATCACAATACTAGTAGAACATGGTTTTAAAACAGAAGATATACTCACAAAAAACTACAGGGGACACTATTGCAGAAGGGAACAAAAAGTGTAGATGTAGCTATTTATGTAAAACATAATATTGTCATGGCAGCAGCGATCCTGTAGAGGGATTAAGTAGGGGTCACACCATTCCAGCGCTGTTGTTGTTTGCCAGACAGGAAATGTAATAATGAATTATTCAAGGATAGCCATTGCTAATGTCAGGAGCTAGGAAATGTATAGCCTTTTTGTTTTGCCATATAGGCTGGAGAAACTTTGGCTTCAAAGAAGGTCTATAGAAGATCGTTTACTAAGAATCTGAGCTATATAAGAGCTATTTATCAGAGAGTCTGTGAAGCATTGAAGTAAAGAAGCTACAAGTAGCACAAGTAGATGTGTGCAAAAGAGGCATAAAATATTTGTGGTACTGCAAAAATGTGTTTGTGTATTTATAAAAGAATAAGTGTAGATTATCATTGTCTCCTGTACAGCTGATGAATAGAGTGAGTTTAGCATTATGTATCCTTTTCATTTTTTCATAATATACAACTTAGAAAAATAAACTGTAGTAAACCCATAGAAGCACTAATTGATATCTTGTAAATATAAAAGAACATAATAGTGATTGGGATGTGCAAATCACCAGGAAAAGATAGAGATGTTTTCTATAGAAATATTAAGAGAACTTTTAGCTTTATTTCAGAAAAATAACATTAAAATAGTAATGGGTGATCTAAATATTGATATAGTAAAAATAATATCACAAAGAATGAATAATGGAAATACTGGATAGACACAACTTTGAGATAGGCATTGAAAAGTCCACAAGAGCAACAAAAATATCCTGAACTTGAACTGACAATATTTTTATTAATTTGCTGAAGGATAAATGGAACATAAAAATATACACAGAAATATAAGACCATTATGGTAAAATAGTAGAAATACACGTAAAAACGAAAATTTACTAAATGCTTTCCATTACAAATGGCAAAATATGAAAACTTAAAAGAACTTAAAAAGCATATTAAGCAAATAAGTTGTGGATGAGTAACTAATATAAATGAAAAAAATAGGTTTCTTAATAATAGTTACAGAAAGCCCTGTTTAAAAGAGGGTTTGTTTTTAAGGTAACAAAATCAAAGAATGGATCACTAAGGAAATTAAAATATTTTCCAATAGGACCAGATTTTTAAACTCAATAATATTACCAAATAAGAATGAAAAATCATTAAAACATATTGTGTTGTAGAGTGTCATAGAAGGGGCAAAGAGAACACAACAGGGATTTAATTTGAAGTGCTGAAAATCAGATAAAAAGAGTATGGGCCATTGTAAATAAATCCCACAAAAATAACAATGGTAAGCATATCGAAAACATAAGAATAAACAAAGAGTATAAAGAAATATTAAAACAAAATGAGACATGTCATTTATTTAATAATTATTATTTAAACATAATAACTATACCCCAAATCAGAATAGCTACAACCAATGCAAATCCGAAGGTAACCATTGAAAAGCATTGAATAACAGAGAAAGATGTAAATAAATGATAAATGTAAATAGTTATGAAAATTATACTTTACATACCAGTTTCTGCAGAGAAAAACATTAAAGTGGGGGAGTTGCAATTTATGTTCGAAATGGGCTAAAATATAAAGAAATTGACTGTGAAAAATATAGTGTAGAAATGTGTTGTGAGTTAGCCGCAATAGAGGTTAATTTGGAAAAGAAAAACTTTATAGTATTAGGGGTGTATATTCCACCAATGGCAAACAAAAAAGATTTCTTTAAAATTTTAGAAGACTGTTAATATAGCATAGTAAAAACACAAACATATAATTTTGCTCAAACATATAATTTTGCTCAGGGACATCAATATAGATGTACTTATAGAAAGTAAAAAGAAACGTTTATTACCAGAAGCACTAGAAAGAAACAATTTAACATTAATTAAAACAGAACCCACAAGGGTAACCAATCATTCCTCAACCTGTGTCGATCACATATACAGAAATTTAAAGCTAGAAGAGTTGTGTAGCAAATTTGTAAAAATGGGAATTAGTGATCATTATGGATAACTAATAGAAACTAAAATGTTAGGTCAACAAAAAGAGGAAACAAAAAATAAATCAGGAACTAAAAGTATAGTAAATAAAACAACACTAGGAGCTCTAAGAAACAATCTACAAGCAATAAAATGGGTGGATATGCTCAGCGAAAAAGAGATAAACTATAAATTTGACCACTTATATATTATTTCAAGAAACTGTTTGGACCCAACAGTACCATTTCACAAAGTAAAATTGAAAAAGCAAAACGGAAACACTTGGGCCTCTAAATGTATAGACATCTCCAAAAAGCGTATGCAGTTTCTTAACAGTTTAAAGCAACCAAATAATGATGCTAAATCCTATAATTACATAGACAAATGCAATAAAATTTTAAATAATGTAATAAGAGAAGCAAAAATGTTATATAATGGAAAATTAATAAAAACTGCAAGAAAATAAAATTAAAGCTATATGGAACATTGTAACTTCAACACATAAGGAAAATCAACAAAAATGGCAGGAGGATATGTTCATTGAAATAAACAACCAAGTGATACAAGATCCCATAAAAACAGCTAACCACTTCAATGAACACTATATTTATGTATATTGCAAAAAAATTAGGAATAAAACAGACTCAGTATGTACCAATAAATGAAAAGAAAGTATGTAATTCAATGGTGCTTAGTGAAATTAATGAAGGTAAAGCTATTTCACAGATAATGCATTAAAATGCAAGAGATCCAGTGGACTAGATTAATTTACAAATGAAATGATTAATTATAACAAATACAAAAATAGAGACATACCTACTCACTAAACCAATCAATCTATCAAATCTGGAATATTTCCAAAGAAATTAAAACAAGTTGTGGTCAGAGCAATTTATAAGAAAAAACTCAAAATTAATAATGGAGAATTATAGACCAATATCTTTATGCTCAACTTTCTCTAAAATAGTAGAAGGATTATTTATAACAGAGTTAAAAATCTTTTGCAAAAAATTTCCAATTTTATCAGAATGTCAGTTTTTGTTTCAAAAGAAAAAGTCTACAACAAAAGCAATTTACAGAGGAAATGACATTATTATAAATGCTATAAGTAGAAAAGTACATGTAGTCGCTATTTTCCTTGATCTATCCAAGGCCTTCGACTGTGTTAATATAGAAATCCTAATGTCAAAACTGAAAAACTATGGAATCAGAGGCGTACCACTACTATGGCTTGGCTCGTATCTCCAAAATAGAGAACAAGCGTGGAAATAATACATGATTTAAATGGAAAGTAAATGAAATTTTGATCATTGTTCAAAGTAACATATGAAGTACCCCAAGGCTCAAAATTAGGACAATATTTATTCCTACTGTATATAAACAGTTATTTCAAAGAATAAAAAAAGCAGGGGGAATGGCGATAGGCTATGCGGATGACACCACAATTTTAGTAACAGGAAAAACAGAAATAGGAGAACAAAATAGGGCAAATACTCTACTAGTAAAAGTAAACTGACGTTTAGAAAACTTAGGCATGACATTAAACACAAACAAAATAGAGTAGATGCAAATCAGCCTTAATAACATAAAACAGACAAATATAAATTTAACAATAGGAAACAGAAATTTCACAGGTAAATGAAACAAACTCCTTAGGATCAGTAATAGACAACAGATTGCAATGGAATGGACATGCTCAAAAAGTAATAAAACAAGAGTTAATTCAGGTATATATGTATCTTAAAACAAACAATACAAATAATAGATAAAAAAGTATTAAACAAATATACTATGCATTCATTTACTCTCACTTGAGCTATGGGATTGTATTATGGGGCACAGTAAAAAAACATTAGCTTTAAGACTATTTTGGCTGCAAAACAGAGCAATACATTTGATGGCAGGAATACAGAAAAGAGAGACATGTAGAAATGCATTTAAAAGACTAAATATTTTAACATTACCTATATGAATGTATCAAACCTACATTAAAAAGTTATGATCAAAACAAAAATACTAACATCCACAAACATAACACCAGAAAAAACATAGAATGCAATGCATAGAAAATAGCATCAAAGATTTGTATAACCACCTACCAGCTGAAATCAATCAGATAACAAACGGAAAAACCAAACTAAAGGCTGTTAAAACTTATTTATCACAAAAAGTATTTTACTCCATGGAGGAATATAAACATATTAGTTAGAATATGCTATTTACACTTCCCATCAACTTTTTAAACATGTTTTTAAATATTATTGTATTAATTTTATATATATACAAATTGACGATCCATGTAAAAAGTTGGAAATAAACATCAATCAGTCAATGCATAAAAAGAAATAACAAATTAAAGCTAAAAAGGCAGGTGAATTAGACAAAATATCAAATGAAAAAGTCAAATACATAAAAGAAGGAATTGTAAAGGTACTAACATATATTATAAATGCTTCATGGAATATATCCATATAATCTTTAAAAATGTTAGGATATAACACAAATAAAAAGGTACCTTAAATTTAAATAAAAAAATTGCATGTCATAAAATTATGTTCCGCATTTTCTAAGATATATGAAAGATGGTTTCCTAGAACTGAAGAACCATTACTTTAAAAAATTAAATAATCTCATTAAACAGCAATATGAATTTCAGAAACATAAATCAACAATAAAAGCATTAAATTAAGAAAAGAACAGTATTATAACTAATGTGCTTCACAGTCATTAAGTTATGGCTGCAATGCTCTTAGGTCTGTTCAAAGCAGTTTACAGTAAATATCAAATTACTGATTGAAAATCTGGAAAAATATGAATTCAGGTAAATTGTGAAAAAAATGGATCAAATCATAACTTGAAAACAGAAAACAAGTCAGTAGATATAAATCATAAAGGCATAAGCGGCACAGTATAAAGGTTATGGTGATCAGTGAGAATCAAACCCGGACTTCCAAAATGCGTGCCTCATACGTTACCGCGGAGCCTTGTTGTTCGTTTAGCTATTTAGAAGTTGGTATTTGAATGATAATTTTTTCAAGGGATATTGTTATTCATTGTTCTTGAGATTTTTAAATGAAAATCAGCCGGCTTAGGTACTTTCTTGTCCAAAGTAGGCGCTTTTATATTTATTTACTTATTTATTTACATAATCGTTTATTTACCATTTTAGGTTACCTGGCTCATTTATTCTGTCCACTACAGATCTACTAGAGAAAAATTATGCCAGCGATTTATTTTTTCATATTGCTGTTTAAACATTGGAAATTCAAAGAAATTCGAAGAACACCATTGCACTGGAATATTTTTCTAATTGGAAACAGTAAATATCTGCCTGCCTCGCAAATGCTCAAACCAACTTTTATCATTTTCAAACACTTCCGAGAAAAGAATGGCGTCACTGTTGATAGCTTGAAAGTAGGAGACCGCCATCACTAATTGTAAATAAGAAATTATGAATGTATTTTAAAATATGTATTTGTACAGTACTAGCTTACCAGATTCACGAATACAAATCCTGTCAGTTGGAGGAACGCTGAAAGCAAAATAAAATACACGGATGTTAATTGAAACACCAAAAGGAATAAAGCGTCAAAGTCTTCAAACAATGAAAAAGAATGCTCATTGGTAAATTATAACCGTTCTTCATATACAAGTGAAGTTGAAGTATAGCCGCCAAATTGTCGTAACTTTAAAGTCAAAATATACATAATAATTTCCTGTATATCTGAATGTAAACAGCTGTATTATTGGGTTATCAATACATGCTTTCTCCAAGTGCGACATATTGAAACTGTAAATATATTCATTGTTTAGGGCTTTTATAAATACAAGATTGTGTCTTTAATCTTTAAAAAC